>JXTC01000396.1:42092-87044 GCA_002914845.1 Trema orientale | reverse complement strand
GCGGGGCGGTGCCCCGCCCCGCATGGTGCCCCGTTTATTGCGGGGCAAGCGTGCCCCGCCCTGTCGGGGATTTTTGCCATCCCTATTTAAGAGCCAAAAACCTTCTGATGAATATTGCAGCCCATCCGCGTTGCTCGCCAGAGGCCGACGAACAGATCTACTGAGCCTCATCGCCAACGACATCGCCACAAGCTCGCGCAAAGGAGTTGAAGTTGTGACCTCCCATGATGATTTCAAGCATCCTCTGGCCAAATCAATCTCCATCGCTGGCAAATCAGAGGTGCCCAATCTCCTAGCTCTAGTTTTCAATCGATTGTCGGCATTGATTAAGTTACAGTGAGCTTTCGGAAAACTTTTGGCCATTTCTCTGTTATTTTTGTGGTATTTTTATAAATACTTTTGTGAAGTAATTAATTAGGTCGAAATGATTACGTGAAGTCATAGAGGAGATTGAAACATGACCAAATGTGATTATTTGGTGTCGAATCGATATCCGAAAATGTGTATATTTTTGCACTGAAAAAGAGGACATTTTTTTAAATATTTCAAAAAGTGATATTTTTGTAATTTTTGGATAAGAGGCCCGTTTAAGGCTCAAGACCTCGAAACGAAGTTCTGACATAAAATTTGGATTCAGTGAGGTCGAAAAACGAATTTTGATATAAAGTATCACTATGTTTTGAAGTGGCACGAATTTAGAAATACGAGACTCGGGATTTACCTCGTTTTATGTGCCAGGGGCTAGGCCTTGGTCCGGAACTCAAATTTATCGAATTATATGTCTAATTTAGCTATTTTGGACATTAAAAATTCAGTGGTGAAGTCTGTTTTGTAATTTGAAGCTCCGTTGGAAAAATTAAATTTTCAAACTAAGCAATCGAGGGTTCGAAAATACCTTCCGGCCCTCCGAACGACCGTCAAATGATATCAAATACACTCCTTAGCATCGTAGCAATATCTAGTTACTCGATTAAGGTAAGGATTCGATTACTTGATACTAAAATTAGTTTGACTGTGAATTTACATATTTTGATTAAATATGGAATTTTGTGAAATATTTTATAAAAATGTGTTTACTCTTATTTTTGAGTTAATTTAATATTTAAACTGTCTGGGAGGCATGTCACACTGATTGACGTGCCATATATCTAGTTTTGATATTGTTTTCTGCAGGAATTGAATTTTATGAATTTTGTTAAAAACAACTGTTATGCTCCCAAAATTTCTAAGAAAAAAAAGGAATTGAGAATATAGTTTTATAAACTAAACTTGAATTAGTTAAAAACATCACATGGTCTATTTTGTGAATTTGTGAAAAATGATACGTATTCTAAATCATGTCGTTCATATAGCATTGCATTGTATATTCATCCCACGTGGCCGACGGAATAACGGTGTTTCAAAACAATACTGGAATACGATGTTTCAACAAAACACTAGAATATAAAAGAAAAAGAAAAAGAAAAAAAACTCACGGTCATCAATCAGGTGGCTGGAATAAAACTCACGGTTATAAAAAATGGCTGAAACTTACGTATGTCATAAACATTAGACATTATGGAATTAGTGGTATTCAATACACTTTGAAGACTTTAATAATATGTACTGATTTAAAATGGTCTTTTATAATTGTTTAGAATGTTTGAACCTTTAGAAAATGATTTTTATTGGATGTTAGTAAAACTGTTTAAATATTTTTCTGACTATGCAGGAACTTGAAAATAAGTATTTTTATATTGGTTAAAAATCTGTAATTGAATATTTAATGAGCATTCACATGCTCATCCCCTTTACTTCCTCTCACTTTCAGGTATTTGTGTATTTGAGATAATTGTCTTGATGGCTAAATAAATTACTCATGGCTTGTGCCTGCAGTCCTATTCCTATTTCGTGGTAGATGACAATATCCTGTTTGATTTTCTTTTCCTTGTTCAAATATTTAGCGAAGTTTAGTATTTTTACTAAGTAGATGTATGAGAATGCTTTTATTATTAATTTGAGTAATTAGAATTACAAATGATTTATGTAAAATTATTTTTGGTCATTAGACCTAAGGTTTTAATTGAGCTCATTATACCAAAATTTACGATTTAAAAATAGTTTCTCAGTTAATTAATTAGAACTCCCCTAAACTTTAAGTGAAGAATTTTTTTGAGAAATTAAAACTAATGAGAGGTTTTCAAAATATGAAATTTATTTACTTTTGAGGACTAAAACTTAAAATCTAAGTACTTAATTTTTAGGAATTTTGGAAAATAATTGTTTATTATTATTTTAACTTAAAATTACTAAAAGTCACGACTTTAGATTTCCGGTCGTGACATCAACCCTACAGAAATATAAAACATACAACAAATATATCAATGCATATATGCGCTATAATTGTGAATTTGTAATGGCTGAAATAGTCTCGTGGTAACTATAGTACTTACGCTATAATTGTGAATTTGTAATTGCTGATATAGTATGGTAGTAACTATAGTACCTATTATATACTCCTAATAAGGAAGGTTGGAGGGTTCTAGTTTCAAATTTCTCCATCCCGATATATAAATATAGGTATATGTATATATACAGATATATATAAAGCTGCCTCTTATTATATGGCATATATATTCCCAATGCCAACAGTACTACATATAGTCAATATTGATCATATCTTCTTGCTAAGGTGTTAGAGGTCTTTATTGGTTCCCTAATCTCCATTCCACCCCACTGCTTTCTTCCAACAGTACTATCTATATGTATATTGGCTGTCCTCATGAATATGTGTCTCATACATGAAACATTTTTTTAAATTTTTTTTGAAATTCTATCAGTTACACAATAGAAAATTATCCTATCCATGCATATTCTTGGTCTTTCATAAAAACTGATATTTTTAGCATACGTACACAAAAGAACATACTCATATCCATTTAATGAAGAAAACAGATAAATATGAGGGCATTAATATCTAGTTTTCAAATTCAAAAAAAAAAAATCTAGTTTTCAAATTCAAGGCCAAAAGAAAAAAAAACAAGAACAAAAAAAACTATATAATTAATTGACTTAATGTTTCATGTCTCTTAAACTACTCTCTAGTTTTCAAATTCAAGGCCAAAAGAAAAAAAAAAAAAAAAACAAGAAAAAAAATCTATATAATTAATTCACTTAATGTTTCATGTCTCTTAAACTACTCTCCACACAATGGATATGAAACCTTGGCATATTTTAAGCCAAGTGCGATATGTATGTACGTTTTAACTTGTAAACCACTACTTTCGCAAGGACGTTGAAGCTGGCCTGTACAATTGTATATTTGCTTCCACACAGCACACATTTGTTTGGATTTTAGCAATATCATGTTTCGCTATCATTAGCTTTTTCTTTTTTCTTTTCCCATTCTTTTCCATGATTTTATTTGTTGTTGTTGTTTTTTTTTTTAATTTAATTCATGGTACGAGTTGTTGTCGTAATGGTCCCTCCACGTGGCACTATGATTAGACAATTTGTAACTTAAATGATTATTCGCTTGTGTAACACACCAAACTTCCATTTTTCTAATTATTTATTTTTATTTTTATTTTTATTTTTCTTAATGACCAAGAGACCAGAAAAGCAGAAAGCCAGTCAACAAAATTACAGGGAAGATTTTTTTTAAACTGTACTGTTAATATCTAACAAAGCTTATAACCCATATCTTATTTTCTCCTCATTGTTTTTCAATAAAGTAGAGAAAAAGAAAATGAGACAAAAGATTTGATTGATCAATAGTACATGTTGCTCTAATTTGTGATGAAAACGAGAAATAACCATAGTACTGAAAGGAACTGAAAAAGGAATGACATACTTTTCAAATATATTTAATTAACATTTTCTAGGAATCGAATGAGAACAAGACTAACTACTCCTATTAACACGTTTACCAAAGTTTGAAACAAAATGGATCCAACTACGTATCTTTGCAGAGTACGTTAGTATTACTATAAACAAATATAAGTTTGTCTAAAAATCGTTTTTATAGATTCTTTCTCTACTAATTGAGTATTCATTACCAACAAAAAAAAAAAGAAAAAGAAAAAAAGTGTAAAAGAAACGTTTATGTTTGCCTAGAAATGTTCGAAACAGTTACAATTATTATTATTATTCATTGCTAAATATTTAATCATTATAAATTACATATTAGAAAATTAATTAAGAGTGATAAACTATTTTTTTTTACTACTCTCCTGTATTGAGCAATACAAGGGATACTCATAATTGATTCAATTTATATATACATAAAATTTGCAGAAAATAATGTAGTATAACTTTCAACCATACTTTATCTCAAAAGAAACTATACCATTTAAAGTTATGTGGTTAAAAATATGTCATATTTTTAATTTGGTGTAAATTTTTGGTGCAAAAAATAAGTTTTTATAGCCTTACTATTTTGTATTTGTTATTCCACTAGTTTGCTAAAACTAAAGATGTTGGGTTTTGGAAGAGAATGGAGTTACTCAAGCTCACGAGAACTATATTAATGTTCCTGCAAACAATCACGAATTGAAAGGAATGTGAAATTTGTCATGTTCGTCATGAATTTGTTCCTTTTAATTTGGGAAGAAGATTAAAACTCAGAATTCTTTATATTAACATATTGAGAGAGGTGAAAATATATGATTAGTCAAGACTTATAAAATTAGCTTTTTATTGAGGTTCTGGTTAAACGATTTCCTAGCCTTTAGAGTTAATTTAAATCCGATTTAACAATTTTAAATGACCAGAAGTTATGGTGATGCGTCCTAAATCATAATATCAGCATTCTAGAATTTGCTTCGGTAGGCAACTGCGTAATATATATACATATGTAAAAGTAAATATAGCTATATGCTAGTGCTACAACAATATTGACAAAAAAGTGGGTAGCAACAGATCTTAACTAGCTTAATTAAGTACAAGTTCTCAATGAAATATTCATTACCAGAAAAACTTAAATAGAAAGTGATTGCCGAATTTAAAAAGACGCCATTTTTTTAAGCAATCGGCATTGTTTACTATTTAACGTCGTTTTTCTAAGAACTGGCGTTCAAAGTTGACATTTAATACCATTTCTTAGAGAACCGGAATCTATTTGAGATATTTAATGCCAGTTTCTAGAATTGGCGTTAAAAGTTGATAGTTTATGTCGTTTTTTAGGGAATTGGCGTCTATTTAATATTATGAATTTTTTTATTGAGTTGTTCTGTTGATTTAAGGATAAAATAATATATTATGGTGATTTATTTTGTATTTTATTGTGTGTTTTTTTAACTTTAATTATTGCTTTTAATTAAAATAACACTATTTGGTACTTTAAATAACTAATAAATATAATTGATATCATAATTATAATCAAAGAAAAGTTGTAGCTAAGTGATAACCTACGGATGGATTAGAGTTGGAACTACCGTGTTCAAATCCTAGTGCCCATTTAACACCCGGATTTTAACTGGCCTCTATTTACATTATTGTAATAGTGATTGTGCCATATCCAGATTGAATTCCGCTTATTGCAGTTAGTTGGAGAGTATTAACTTGTTATTAAATCAATCTAATGCTAATAATTTGTTAAACCAATAAAAATTGTCATGCAAATCGCTTTGGGGGGGTGGTGGAAAGAGTCATGTGAATAAAGATAATCGATCACCAATTATAATATACAACATGTACTCCCTCACGAGGATTGAAATTTCCGCTGGATGAGTATTACTATTTAGAAGGAGTGTTAGACGTGCGTCTACGCCTACCAACGAAAAACAGAAAAAAAAAAAAAGAAAAGGACAATATCGTTATATGATGAGTCAGCTAAAGTAGGGCGTGCCACGTAATGTTAGCGGATTATAATGACATATGGTGTAATTTGGGACTGTATATATAGTTCCAAAAATATTATAAGCTTCCATTAAAGGAATCACGATCCTTGTACTTAAAAAAAAGCCTCGAACTTGGTGGGTTTATAGGATGATATCACATCATGTTTATGTTTGTCGTATATGATTATTTTTTTGGATGAAAATTGTCGTTTATGTGTATTTATCAATATTTATATTGCACACACAAGCTAAGTTAGTTTCTGCACACCAACATTTACGAGGAAGATCCTAAGGGCCAGGGGGGTACTGGAGGTACGTAGTGATATTAATGAATAATATCAATAGGGTCTAAAACCCCCATGTGGGCCATCACGTGCAGTGGCCCAGCAATGGCTCGTATATGGCTCAAAACGGGCTGAACCCATCACGTGTATTGGTCCACTCGGGGCTCCTCTATTGGGCACTTTCTCATCGCTCCTCATGGCATGTATGACTAGACCTCATCCCATACTATATAGTCTCCTATGTCTCTAACTGTAATGTTAATTTTCCGAGGGCCCAACTGAATTGCAATTCATGTATTCCACTGAAAGTGGGCTTTAAGATTCGCTATTAATAAATATTTGTATATATTCATGTTGATTTGCCTCGACCATCATTTCTTGTTTGGTACTCCAATCGATTCATACGAGATCAGCGCATGTGCTACTAACAGTAGAATATATTCTTGCAGTGTGCAAGTTCATTCCCAAAAATCTAATTGTTTGTTTATTTCATTGACTCAACAGAGGAGAGAGCTTCTGTGGTATGAATTATTATTTGGTACGCGTAAATGTTTTTGAATGTCAGACTATATTAGATTTCATCTTATGTAGTATTTGTAGTTGCTACGTCAAATTTTCAACAAGTGTCGTTTGTCTCGTCGCGTCTGAGCTGCTTCCCTGCAAATTGATCTCTAACGAAGGTGGGCTAGAGACATGCAAAGATTCAAAAAACAATTGGATAGAGTTTCAGCTAAACGATCTTAAAATGAACCAAAACTGACTATTTATAGGCAAGAAGTATTGGAGGAAGTTAGGGAAATAACCTTCTTAGTAGACACGCAAAATTACGAAAGTGATAAATAAAGCAGAATAAGAAGACACATTATTTACGTGATTCACCGATTTAGTTACGTCCACAGAATTACTATAAATCTTTCACTATAAGGAGAAAAATTTACATAGTATTTATAACACTCACAACTCACAACCCTGACTCCAATTACACTCAAGAATTTTTTTTACTAAAATTCTCTCAAGAACTTCTTAACTGAAGCTTTTTCTTTATCTCTATATTGAGATTTTTTTCTCTTTTGTTAGGATACAAAATAGAGTTGTGAATGAGTTTATTTATAAGTTAAAATATTTTCCCTTCACGTAGTTAGTAGTCTACAATAGTTGTCCATTGTCAACAAAATTGGGTTTGGATAATATGAGAAAAAAAAAAAAAACGCATGTTCTTATATTTCATAATCAAAAAATAATAGCCAGCAATATTTTTTGACTGCCCACATTTTTTGCTAGAGAATTAACTCTTAAGAGCTTTCAATTGATCCACCTCATCATCTATTTGTTATACATCTCTCGATCACATGGATTATCTTAAAAGGACTCAAAAATGTCTGATGTTTATGAGTGAGCTAGAACCGATTAATTTCAGCTCAGTCGTCATTGGGTGCTCCATCAGGTTTTTTTTCTCCATCATAGTGATGAGGTGAGATAAAGCTGATCTCATTTTTTAAGCTTTTCAGATCAAATCACCATTTTAATGAAACGACTCGTTTTGGCCACATGCCACTATTAGAATTACCAGACTAAAAGCTACACTCAAAAAATTTCCCCATTCTTTCTCTAATAAATGCTTGAAAAGGTGTCAGTGAACGGATTCAAGCTACTTTTTTAATTCTAACAGATATAAGGCCAAGATCTAAGCGGGAATAATCAAATTTTGAAATTGTCTGTAAATAATTTTAGGGTAAATTACTCTTGATCTTAATTTTAACTCTTGAGTTTCCGCATATAAACTGATACTTAGGCCATCTCCAACGCTGCGGCAAAATGCAGATTTTGCCAAAAATGGAGTAATATAGCAGCTCCAATCGATCGGCATTCCCAGCGGCAAAATGCTGGGATGCTACAGTAGCGCGGCACTGTAACAAAACGCCATTTTGTTTCTTTGTTTTTGGATTTCCAAAAAAGCCCTCATATCAAATGTCTAATTCCACACGTATCCTGGGCAGATTTATTATATTTAAAATGTGTTAATTATTGTAAATAATTTTATATTAATTGTAGTTAATTTAAATAAAAATTAATTAATTTAATACTTTAAATTTGATAATAAAAAATGTTACATATTTATAAATAATTAAAATTGTGTATATAATGCTTAAAAATTAAATGTACCTTACATTATTATTTATGTAATTTCGTAATTAATATAATTTATTACTATATCGTTAAATTAATATGATTTATAAAAGTATATTAGCCAAGTAATTGATTAAATAAAATAGTCATAGAAAGTTAAGGGCTAAAAAGGAGATTTGAGTAAAAATTAGAAAGAATATTCTTTTTTGTTGTAGAGAATATTTTTTTTGAGATAGAGAATATTCTTTTTGGTGTAGTATTTGGAGTAATAGGTTGGAGATGAGAAAAAAATATAGAGTAAAGTTGCTGCATTTTAGAGTTTTGGTTACTGCAAAATAGAGTTGCTGGTTGGAGATGGCCTTAGAGAAAATTTCACTTTACTAGACTCTTTGAAAGTCATAAAGCTCTGCCCATCTTCCATGTGATAACTGCTTAGATGCATAAACCAATTTTCTTATTCTCATTTAATCTTCAATTCTTGCTTCAAATCTTGTAGTTCCTTAATTTCCTTGAAGTTCTTATCTTGAACATAAACCTTTACTCCTTTTGTGAGAAATCGGCTGCCCTAATTTAAAGAGAAAATTGGCACCAAAACGAATCACCATTTACTTAGTTGAAGTAACCAATGCCCGATTCCTTAAAGACTTTATTGTATTCGTTGCCTCAATGGAGTTGAAGAATGGAGGGTGCATAAGGATCTCGTAGGTCCTGGACTTGGAGAGATTGTTCTTTGCGAAAGACATCTCGAAAGTCTTTGTTTTCCCATCTTTTGCATTATTTTCTTCTATTTTCAGTCTTCATCCTATACAGCTCAATCCAATTCCATTTCTGTCTTTAGTGCTATTACCATTATCAATTTAGTCGAAAAATACGATCTTCGTGTCAAAGACCTCTTTTTTTTTTTTTTTTTTTGCATATAAAAATATTATCACCGATAATTGTCTGAGCTGAGTTTTTAACCAAAAAATTTATTTTTCCAAGCCTTCATCTGGCGAGGAACAAAAATGTTACGTGCCAGAGAGAGTTCTTGAGCAACCGTCACCGTTATTTCTTAGCCATTAAGTTTGTAGACTCTTTTGCTTACGAGATCAAGTTAAAATATTCAGAGTAGCTTGAAGACATTATAAATCAAAGTCATGGTCAGGTTCTCAAAACTATAGTAGCTCTTAAGCTTTTTGATCGTGATGCTGAGGGTAATCTTATCCTTATATCCACCAAAAATCTTGATTCCCTAGCTATCTCCCAAAAAATGAAACAGCTTGAAGCCGAAGCTGAATAAGACACAAGAAAAGGCTGAGAAGAGATCTAAAAAACCTCTGGTAAGCCATTTTAAAGTTTAAACTTCTGTATCTCAATTCAACTAATTTTTCCCTCGTATAACTTAGACATACATATACACTTCTTGTTTACTTAATTAGTTCAAATTAGGATTATCATGAAGAAGGAATAATCAAATGAGAGAAGGTTGTTGAAGAGACAAAAGAATGCCATCTATCTCGGAAGAAGAGGATAGCCAAAGTTGAACCATCCATTAAAACCAAGTTAAGAATGAATTCTGTAACCTTAAAAATATTGAATTTCTAGTAAGCTAAGCATCCGCCAGGCCTGCAATTCCCATAACTTTAAAAAATGAAACCTCCAGCTTCAAAGCCAAGCTCAGGTTTAGGGTGTGTAAAGAATAAACATGATGTTGCATGCCCCCAAGAGTACTAAAAATTCGAAAATATTCAAATTCTGAGGAGGAAACAAGAAATGTCCTTAATCCTATTTCTTAATTTGGCACATTAATTTGTCTCCTCGAACACAGTACGTTCTTCTAGTAGAATTTTTGATTATGATACTATTCCTATTAGAAAGAAACTGAAGATTACTAAATATTCTGTTCTACCTCCTCTTAATTGTAACTTTGCCCAAGATTTTGTTGTTGAGACTTTTGTATGGTAGAGAAAAACTACAAGTCTTCTTGCAATTTCCAAAGCTACTTAGGAGAAAACTACTGGAGTTTCAGATCGGTTTTTAAATAATCCTGAATTTTGACTTTTGGATGATGTCCTTCTGGAGGTGTCTCCCATTCCAGCTACTTTTTCCATTGATGCTTATACTCCAGATCAAGGGGTGCTCACTCAATTCTAGAATGAAGACAAAGATTATACTACAGCTCAGACTGACAAACAAGTTCAGCCTTAACATCATTCAAATCAATTTCATCATACCAAACAACTAATGACTGCTGGAATTGCTCTTGTCATTGAGTATCAAGCTGCCATTATCGGCCTTGAATCTAAATGAAAAACCATGCTTGTACATTTTCTTGACAATGAGATCAACATTCTTCCCACAGTTGATAAAAAGACATCTGTTAGCTAGAAAGAGGACCATGCCAGGAGGAGAAAGACTATCCAGAGATTGAAATTTCAATGGAAGAAGTTTCAACCAGTTTCTCTATTTGTACTTTCCTTACTTACCCCCAGTGTTCTAGCAGTACCTATAGGTGAATGTGACTCTGAAACAATTTATCTTATTGATTCCTATTTGACACCGTCACTAGTCATGAAAATGCCGAAATCAGAGTTATAGCCCAACTATTTCCCCTTACCGCCCAGTTCTTAAAAAAAAAAAAAAAAAAAAAAAAGGTTATGGAGATCATATTTCTGTCGATGAGTATGATATTCTGGAGAATAATGGTGCTGTAATTCGGTCTTTTGCTCATATTATGTTGACACCTGCCATAATTAATGAGATTGAATGCTTGAGTTGGGAGGGTTGTGATGTTGAATATTCAGAACACTTGTCACAGTACTTTCTCAATCTAATTTTTAAAACATTTTCATCTTGACTCATTAACTCATTTCTTTCTATCCTCTTTCAGCTAGTTGGCATTGGCAAAATTAATAAATATAAGAAATGCTGAACTCAGAAGAAACTAGATCAGGTTGAAGCTGAGGCAATGAATAATCAGGTACCCTCTACTTAAGTTCATAGAGAGCCTCTTTCCAGAGCTGAAATTGAATCATTCCCAAAAAGCATTGGAATAAACTATCTCAGCTACAAGTACTATTATTCTCAGTAGCCATTAAAGAAGAATCTTTAAAATCTACTGAGGCGATAATAACAAGGAAAGATTCTAAACTACAATTATCTCAATCTGCTTTGATCATGAAAAATGAGAAATCAAATGCTGCCAAAGAATCCGTTATATCTGAAGACAGAGAATTTGAGTGTCTCTTGAATCAACTTTCTCTCAGGATGCTAGGACAAGTATCCTCAAGGGTCCATATCACGTAAAAGAACAAAAAATTGAGCGTCTTAGGGAGTAATTAACAGCAAGAGATGAACAAATCTCTCAGCTCAAAATAAATGAAATTAGCTTTGAGCTGAAGACATGAAAAAGTTTGGACCTCCACCATAAGACTGAGGTGAAGATCATTTACGTTGATGGAATCAAAAAAAGTTACGACTATAAGTGCAGGTTTATTGACCAAAGTGTCATATAGATTTATTATTGCCAAATGTGGTGTTGTTAACAAGAACTTCAATTCTAGGAATTACTTGAATCAGATTGTTGATCAAAAAAAGCTTGAATTTCCTCCTCATGCACTTAATGAATTAAAAAAGTCTCAAAGAAGTTGAATACGTCTAATGTCCAGCCTGAGGATCAAGTTACAAATGTTGCCATCGCTATGGCCAAAAAGATAATGACTCTTCTATTTTCGCAAGATTGCTGAGGATAGTCAAACAAATTCTACTCAGGAAAATGATGAACCACTGGATGTTCCTATTTCACTTGAACCTGACGGATAAATCATCACTTGGAGGTAAAATGGGGCTTCGACAGAGATGATGGATGGGAGTTGCGGTCTCTAAGCAGGATTTTTAGTCATCCATCCCTTTTCTTTCCCTTGCAAGCAGGGGCAGAGCCAGAAATGGGAGCAAAAATCAAATGTGTTGAAAGAGCAAATAATCTGTTGACAGCCTTCATGTTGCAACATGACTGGTTTCACGGTCATGTTACAACATGTGACTAAATATTTGATCTAATTAGGTTTTCAGTATTTTCCATATTTTCGTTTTATATAATTTAAGTCACGATTTGTATAGTTATCAATCATAAAAATCTGATCATATTAATGTATAGACAGATTCAAATACGTAGCAATGGGTAAGTAACACTTGCTAAAATTGGTTTTGAGTATATGTCTATATTTCATTAAGGAAATTCCTTTAAATGAATATTTTATGTGCCATATTATTTATGGAAGTTTTCTTAACTCATTTGTGATGATTCTCATTAATTAAAGTTACTCTAATTTGTGCTATAAGCTGTCAAAAAAGTTTGAGTAATTGACTGTTTCGTTTCAGGAAAGAAATCTGGAAGTTTTCTTTTCTGTTACAACATGACTGGGTTGACAGATCATTTTGCAACATATAGACAGAATCATCAAATAATCTTTAGATTCATTTTTCTAAGTTTGGTAACAAACTTGGCTGATTTTGCAAGTCTTCTAATTAACATTAAATACTCTTAATTGTTACTTGGCGGATCATACATGTGAAGGCTTGCTCTCTCTTCTCTATTTAAAGGCCACTCAAGAGTAGCTTCAGAGAGAGAGACCACTTATTGTATTTCGGTTATTGAGTATAAAAGAAAGAATTTTCTTATAGCCATTTTCTTAGACTTAGGAGTAGTCCTAGTCGTGTGATAAAGTACTTCGGGAGAGATACTGAACATCTTCGGGAGAAGATCGATCTGTAACTATGAAGGGAGTTCACGAGTGAAGGATCAAACAAGGTCAAGAGAAACTTGACTGTGAGTGTTCATCAGGGGGACGAACACAAAATCTTCGGAAGAAGATCGACTTCAAGTACCTGAAGGGATTTCAGAAGAACGAAGTCAACCTAAGACGAGTGGTGCTCGCTAGACACGTTAATGACGGAATAAATCTACATTGCGACAATCAAAAGAGGGAATCTTTTATTGTATAAGCCAAATTGGTGTTTGTATTCATTCAAACTTTGCTAATAATGTTTATTTTCTGGGCGTGGCCCCTTGGATGCAGGTCATCGGGAGATAACTGAACCAAGTAAAAATATCTTGTATTATCTTTTATAATTTTTGCACTGCCACCTCACGTAATTAATTTTAAATTAATTATATTCGGTAATACCTGATTAACGGACCTAACAATTGGTATCAGAGCGGGACACTAACGTTTTTAGTGAAGATCTTGTGGAATATTTGATCTATTTTCAGGTATGACGTTCATGATAGAAGGTGCTTCTATATCTCTCCTCCCACTACTTGATGGTTCAAACAAATTTTTGAAGAAATTTAGCAAGCGGCCAAAATCAACAATAAACTCTTCGAATTCTTTTAAATATAATAATTCCTTCAGATATGATATTAAAAAGAAAACTAAAGGAATTCAATGTAGGGACTGTAAGGGATACGGCCATATGCAAGCTGAGTGTGCTAATACCTTTAAGAAAAAGTCAAAGGCTATGACCTCTACATAGAGTGATGAAGAATCTGAAGGTAGTCAAGAAGAAGATGACAATCATGTAAGTAATCACGTAGCCTTTGGTGTTTCTTTAGTTTTGGATGATGTTTATTCTTAACAGAAATCTGTAGGTCGTGTTACAACACAATCTACGTAGAGTAGTTTTGTTGCAACATCCAAGACAGAAAAAGATCATGATATTGATTCAGACAGTGATGAATCTGAACTAAATGAAGAATAAATTCGAGTATCATATGAGAATATGTATTCTCAATAGATTAGAGTGGTTGATCAGAACAGATCTCTTGAAGGAAGGATCTCTGCACTTAATGAGTACAAGGAGAACTCGGAGATCATGCAGAAATTGGAGACCTTGCTGGTTGAAAAGGAAGCAAAACTAAACGAAGTCTCAGCTGATCTTGAAAGGACTCAAAAGTTCTTAAAGATGTTGAATTCGGGAACTGACAATCTTGATCATATTTTGTCCATTAGTAAATCTAGTTCTGATCATAGAGGACTTGGATTTAAAGGTGAGCATTCTAATTCAAAGACTGTTTTTTGTCAAAAGTATTTTTTCTAATCCTGTTCCAGAAAATCATACTTATGTTGTAACACAAAACTCTCACGTTGCAACACGCAATAAACCAACAGTATCAAATTCGACAGGTAAGTATGGTAAGTTTGTTCCTACTTGTCACTTCTGTGGTGTTAAAAGTCATATCAAACCTTGGTATTTTATTATGATGAATTTTTTGAAAAATAAATATTTTTCACATGTGATTCCTTTCCAAAGAAAAACACCTAGGAAAAATATTGATTTTTCAAATAAAATAAGGAAAGTCTGGATAAAGAAATCAGATTTGAATTGCTCTGCTTCTTTAACTTATTTTAGAATATGTGCTACTAACGATACTGGATGTTCTAAGCACATGACAGGTGACAAAACTATACTGGTGGATTACAAGAAGAATGAGATGAACAGCTTTACTGATGAAGCTGTAGAAGATTCTGGCTCAGGATTGCACATTGCAACACTCGCTGATATTGCTGTAGAACCAGAAAGTCATGTTACAATATCAAACTCTGATACTGCAACATCAACTGGACAGAGAGAGAATATATCTGCTGAACCTATAGCTGTAATCAGTGATCCAATCAGCAGAGAATCCCCATCTAAGGTGAAGAAAAATCATTCGTCTGACCTGATGACAGGTAATATTGATGATTTTATAGTTACATGGAAAAGGATGTGTACTTTTCTTCTTTGATTGAGCCTAAAATAAAATCACTAATTTTAGAAAAGTTGAAACAGAGATACAACTTGCAGATATTTCCATAAAATCTTTTGACTTTACTCATTTTTTATTCCTCAAGGAAAACCATAGGGATATCATATGTTCCATGTGATTTGTTACTTTTAGATTTATGCTAAATTTTGCCTTTTGAAGTTAGGATATTTTTGTCTGGAAAGCCTGAAAGAAATTTAGAAAAACATGAATTTTTGTCAATTATGAATTGATTTTCTAATATACAGTTTTTGTTGTTTTTATCTTTTAAAATCTTTGAATATTTTAGGAAAAATTGAAAATTTTATATTGGATTTTTGACTGATTAACTTTTGATTGTTTGATCTCAACAAAGAATTTATGTGTAAACAGGCTCCATAGTCAGAAAAAGCTACCTACACTGATGTATGAAAGCCATCCATGAGTAATCCGATGCTATGTATCACAAATACAGTAGAGGACGATTTACTATGTGAAAAGGGCTACCTCAGTGATAGAGTAAAAACTACTGACTGTAGGTGCTTCATTTTTGTGCTGTTATAAAAAATAAAAATAAATGCAGGAGCAATAAATAAAGATGTACTGCTCAAGAAATCAAAGCACACATAAAAGCCTGCAATAAATGTGAATTTTCGTGGAGATCAGAAAACAAGGTTTGTTAGTTATTTTTCAATTTTTTGATGATTAATTTGACCTAAAATTTTCTGGAAATTTTGGTGGATAAAAATGGGAAAGTCTGTCTATTTTAAAATCGTTTTATGATTAATAAAAATTCATCAATTTCTATTTTTTATTCTAGTTTTCTATATGAAAAGTTCTGACTTTGTGGCAAAATGAGACATATTACAACATAGGAACAAAATTTTTCAACAAAAATAATTAATAGAAAGCCTGCTTGTTGATGTCATATGTTGAAATATACTCCAAAAGAGGGTTGTTTGATTTCCCAAAAAGTTTTGGCTCTAATTCATTTTCTTTTTCAATTTTGGGTAACGAAAGGGTTATCTGTGCATATTTCTTTTATCATTATTCTAACCCTAATTTGTTTCTTAATTTGGTCTCATTCATTTTCTCTATGCTGAAAATTATTCATTTTCTTTTCTCCTGCTTCTTTTGATGCTCTCTCTAGTTTTGCAGAAACTTTTAGTTGTGATGAATCCTCCAAATTAATGGAAGACATTGAAAATGAGACTGTTATTTTTCTTTCTTTATGATGCTCGTGTCATTTAGTGAAGGGGAGTTTTTCTGAGGAGGAGTTATGAAAAAAAGAGAAAGATCATGATGATACTGATGTCGTCAAATTTTATGAGATCCAGAGAAAAGCAAGCTGTTATCTTGTTGTTATGAGCAACAATCAAGGGAGAGTCATGTCATAATTACACTCTGTTATGTTTGACACTCTTTTATTTTTACAGGACATGTTTGCTACTTTATGTTTAAACATGTTTCTCTGTGATCAGATGTTTTGTGATTGACAGTTTTTATCACTTGTTTTTGTGTTTGTTTACTTTGCCTTTGGATCTTTTGTCCAAACGGGGGAGAAAGTATATGGATTTTTGCCTACATACTGATCTTGTTTTGCAGAAATATCAAATATTTGTCTAAAAGGTGCCAAAGGAGGAGATTGAAAGAGCAAATAATCTGTTGGCAACCTTCATGTTGTAACATGACCGATTTCACGGTCATATTATAACATGCAACTAAATATTTGATCTGATTAGGTTTTTCAGTATTTTCTATTTTTTCTTTTTATATGCTTTAGGTCACGATTTGTATAGTTATCAATCATAAAAATCTGATCATATTAATGTATAGACAGATTCAAATACGCAGCAATGGGTAAGTAACACTTACTAAAATTGGTTTTGAGTATATATCTATATTTCATTAAGGAAATTCTATTAAATGAATATTTTATATGCCATATTGTTTATGGAAGTTTCCTTAACTCATTTGTGCTAATTGTCATTGATTAAAGTTACTTTAATTCGTACTATAAGTTGTCAAAAAAGTTTGAGTAACTGACTGTTTCGTTTTAGGAAAGAAATCTGGAAGTTTCCTTTTCTATTACAACATGACTGGGTTAACAGATCATATTGCAACACATAGACAGAATCAACAAATAATCTCTAGATCCGTTTTTCTAAGTTTGGTAATAAACTTGGCTGATTTTGCAAGTCTTCTAATTAACATTAAATGCTCTTAATTGTTATTTGGCAGATCATACACGTGAAGGCTTGCTCTTTCTTCTCTATTTAAAGGTCACTCAAGAGTAGCTTTAGAGAGAAAGACCACTTATTGTATTTCGACTATTGAGTGTAAAAGAAAGAATTTTCTTAGACTTAGGAGTAGTCCTAGTCGCGTGATAAAGTATTTCGGGAGAGGTGCTGAACATCTTCGGGAGAAGATCGATCCGTAGCTGTGAAAGGAGTTCACGAGTGAAGGATTAAACAAGGTCAAGAGGAACTTGACCGTGAGTGTTCATCAGGAGGACGAACACAAAATCTTCGGGAGAAGATCGACTTCAAGTATCTGAAGGGATTTCAGAAGAACGAAGTCAACCTAAGACGAGTGGTGCTCGCTAGACACGTTGGTGAAGGAATACATCCGTATTGCGACAATCAAGAGAGGGAGTCTTTTATTTTATAAGCCAAATTGGTGTTTGTATTTATTCAAATTTTGCTAATAGTGTTTATTTTCTGGGCATGGTCCCTTGGATGTAGGTTATCGGGAGATAACTGAACCAAATCAAAATATTTTGTGTTATCTTTTACAATTTCTGCACTACCACCTCACGTAATTAATTGTAAATTAATTATATTCGATTATACCTGATTAACGGACCCAACATGTGCTTCCATTATAGGAATGTCTAACTCAAAATTTGAGGAGCATACTTAAAATTTTATAAATTTAGGAGGGCAAAGACTAAATTTAAAGGAAAAAAAGACTAATTTTGGAAAAAATTTACATATTATTTACAAGAAAAATAAAATTTAGGAGGCAATTATGGGCCCTATATATGACTTCACCTCTGCTTGCAAGTGAAGACTGAGTGGATCTTTTGAACGAGTTTTGAGAGAATGAATTACTCCCTAAGCCGTTAGAGCGAGCTATATTATTGAGACAAAGTCACTAATATGGAGAAATTAAATGTGCAAGAAAAACAAAATAAACATAGACAAATAAGACACAAAGATTTTAGCGTGATTCAACTATATATGATAGCCTACATCTATAGTCGGAGAGTAGCAAGAAAATTCTAAAATGACAAAGAAAATTATTACAATAGTCACTGATAAATTTCACACTCATAATATAAAGCCCAATTACACCCAAGAGCACTCTACCCAAAACTTCTTTTACAACTCAATACCGTTTCTCTCACAAAAGATACTTTCTCTCACTATTGACAATAAGAGAAATAAGAGAAAGATGAGAAGAAAAACTCCTTGTATTGCTTAGAGTTGGTGTATGGAATGCTTCTAAACTTGGCTATTTATAGCCAGCAAGCATTGATCTTGCAAGATCCAAAGTAAAACAAGTAACATCTAAAGTAAGGGTATCAATTTGTTTGGCCACATGTATTGGTCATTCAATATCTTTAACGACCATATATATAATGTTTATTCCATAATGCTACTAATGTGGCTTCCCATTTAGCCATGTTACTTGTATTTTGCTTTTTCTTTTCACGTGGATGAGCTTGAAAGTTTTAGCCATCCTTATCAAATCTTAACCTTGGCTACAATTTTCATTTTTCTTCTGCTGCTCTTCCCTTTGAAGCTTTAACTATTGGAAATACTAATCAAGTCCATACAATACCTAAACTTGATTATCAGAACTGGCTTGGTAATCATGTCTGCTGGATTATCTATTGTAGAGATCTTCTCAATCTTAATGATACTTTGTGCTACTACATCTCAAATAAAGTGTATCTTGACATCAGTGTGTTTGGTGTGCTCATGATACATTTGATTCTTTGTCAAATATATAGCACTTTAGCTGTCACAATAGACTATTATATCTATCGTTTGTAACCCTAGCTCACCGATCAAATCTCGAAGCCAAATAGCTTCTTTCACCGCTTCTGTAGCTGCGATGTACTCTGTCTCGGTGGTTAACAAAGCAATGATCAACTGCAGTATTACTTTCCAGCTTATAGTACATCCATAGAGAATGAAAACATAACCTTTCAAGGATCTTCTCTTGTGTAGGTCTCTAGCATAATCTGAACTCACATATCCGACAACACTTGTAGTGGTGTCTTTATTTCTCTCATAAACCAAGTCAACATCAGTAGTATCCTTCAAGTAATGCAAAATCCATTTCACCGCCTGCCAATGGACTTTTCCTAGATTTCCCATGAATCTGCTCACCACACATACCGCGGGTGAAATATCAGGCCTAGTGCACACCATGGCATACATGGTATTGCCAACAACACTAGCATAAGGAACATGTGATATGTGCTCCAACACTTCCTCAGTTTGCGGTGATAATGCCACGATAATTTGAAATGAGCTGCTAATGGAGTACTTACAGACTTTGAGCTTTGTATTCTAAAGCATTCTAGCACATTCTCAATGTACTTCTTCTGTGATAGGAAAAGCCCCCTTACTTTTCTATTCCTGTGAATCTCCATTCCAAAATTTTCTTTGCAGCTCCTAGATCTTTCATTTCAAACTCTGTGCTTAACTGAGTTTTCAAGTTGTTGATTTCAGACATATTTTTGCAGGCGATCAACATGTCATCAACATATAAGAGCAAGTAAATGAACGACCCCATCCATGAGCTTTTTCTAGTACACACAACTATCATACTCACTTCTATAATAGCTATTTCCAAGTATAAAGGTATCGAACGCTTGTACCACTGTCTAGGAGACTGTTTTAGTCCATACAAAGATTTCTTCAACAAGTAGACATGATCTTCCTTCCTTTGAACTTCAAATCCCTTAGGCTACTTCATATAGATTTGTTTTTCTAGCTCACCATGCAAGAATATTGTTTTGACATCTAATTGCTCAAGTTCCAAATCAAACGGAGCTATGATGGTATGTAAAACGCGAATAGAGCTATGATTTACCACGGGAGAGAAAACTTCACTGAAATCAATACCTTCTCTCTGTGTAAAACCTTTGGTCACCAGTCGTGCTTTGAATCTTTTATCTTCAACTCTAGGGATTCTTTCCTTCCTTTTAAAGACTCATTTGCTTATAAATATCTTCTGATTCTTTGGTCTCTCAACAATTTACTAAGTATGATTATTGTGAAGAGATTCAATCTCTTCTGTCATTGCAGTAGTCCACTGGGCATCATCTTTGCTATTGATAGCTTCTTAATATAACCAAGGCTCATAATTGTTGATATTATCACCAACATTTAGAGCATATGATACCAGGTCAGCATAGCCATACCTCAAAGGAGGTTTTGTCTCTCTCTTTTGCCTATCTCTAGCCAACTGATAATATTGCATTTATTGTGTGTTTATTTCCTCAAGTTGGATTTGCTCTTCTTCGTTTTCTTGATCTTTTTGATCCAGTGAGGTTTCTTTAGAAGAGGCTGCCTCAAGCTCCACCCTTTTTCCAGTAATGTAATTTTCTTTCTCTCTTGATGACTTTACCTGAGACCTGAACATCTCAGTTTCATTAAAAATCACATCTCTGCTAATGATGTATTTCTTGAACAAGTAACAAGCTGTGTTAACAACTTCAGCCCAAAACTCTCTTGTTAGCCCAACATTATAGATCATACACCTTGCTCGTTCATACACATTATTCATCCGTTTTGTAAGCTCATTCTGTTGTGGAGTATATTTCATAGTACAATATCTGACAATACCGTGATATTTGTAGAACTTGTTAAATTTGCCTCCACAAAACTCCAAACCGTTGTCTGTTCTCAGTCGCTTGATCTATTTCCCAGTCTGCTTTTTGATCAAGACTTTTCACTGCTTGAAATTGACAAAGACTTCATCTTTGTATTTCAAAATATATATCCAAATTTTTCTTGAATAATCATCAATGAATATTGACATATATTTGCCACCACCAAGAGAGGGAACTCGAGATGGATCCCATCGGTTCGAATGAATTAATCCATTATGTCCTTGGTCTTATGGACCGCCTTACTAAACTTGACCTGATACTATTATACACAATGCTCACAGAGGTCTAACTTTCCTGTCATTTGGCCACAAAGTAACCCCTGCTTACTTAGCTCGACCAGACCCCTCTCACTAATATACCTAAGATGATTATGCCATAATTTGTTGACATCAGCATCAATACAACAACAATACCTATGACTGTGCTTCCCTGTAAGATATAGAGGCCACATGTTTTCTCGCCTTTCATCATAACTAGAGCACCTTTTGAGACCTGTATCACTCCATCTTCAGCTTTGAAGCTGCAACCAGTTGAGTTGATTGTACTTAAAAAAATTAAGTTCTTCTTCAATTCTGAAACATGTCTGACGTCTATCAAAGTTCTCACGATTCCGTGAAATATCTTGATTCGTATTGTATCGATACCGACCACCTTACAAGCTGCATTATTTCCCATAAGGACTTTTCCACCATCAATGGATTTATAAGTAGTAAACCAATTCTTGTTAGGACACATGTGGTATAAGTACCCTGAGACAAGAACCCACTCATCACCTGAGTTGGTAATAGAAACTGAAAGAACATTCGTACTATCATAGCCGTCTGCTACAGTTGTATCTCTGGAATCGGAACTTGTCTCCTTTCCTTTACCTTTATACTCTAGACAATCTTTTTTGAAGTGCCATTCCTTGTGACAATGAAAACATTTTTGTTTTATAGATTTAGATTTAGATCTTACTTTAGATCTAGATCCACCTCTACCACTATTAGAGCCTTTCTTCTCTGTTCTTCCTTGTATGACTAGTCCTTCCGCCGAGCCTTGTAGTCTGCTTTTCTTCAACTTCTTTGAGTTCAATGCTGCCTTGACCTCCTCCATAGTAAGAGTTTCGTGGCCGTACATCATAGTATCGATAAAGTGCTCGTACGAGTTTGGCAATGAACACAACAAAATAATGGCCTCATCTTCATCATCAATTTTGACATCTATATTTTTCATGTCAAGGATAATTCTATTAACATCATCCAAGTGCTCTTTAATAGACTTACCCTCCTATATTTGAAGAGTGTATAATTTTTTCTTCAAATAAAGCCAGTTGGTGAGTGACTTGGTTATGTATAAGCTTTCCAGCTTCAACCATAATTTGGCAGCACTATCTTCTTTAGAAACTTCTCGTAGAACCTCGTCTCCTAAGCTCAACAAGATCACACTGTGTGCTTTCTCCAAATTCTCATCCTTGTCTTTGTCTGACATAGATGTCGACAGAGCGTCCTTACCTTTCAAGGTTTTCGCCAAACCTTTGTGTACCAGCTGAGTTCGCATCTTCACCCGCCATAAGCTGAAATTATTTTCGCCATTAAACTTCTCCTTATTGAATTTAGCAGTAGCCATAACCCCACACTGATACCAATTTGTTGAGACAAAACTAATATGGAGAAATTAAATGTATAAGAAAAACGAAATAAACATAGACAAATAATCCATAGAGATTTTAGCGTGGTTTAGCTATATATGATAGTCTACATCCACGGTCAGAGAGCAGTGAGAAGATTCCACTATAACAAAGAAGATTATTACAAGAGCCACGGACAAATTTCACACTCACAACCCAAAGCTTAATTACACCAAAGAGCACTCTCACCCAAAACTCCTCTTACATATATGTATAAATTCGTGAGTAGCAATTGAACTGAATAGACTTACCCTTTTACAATTCCTAAATCATCTGTTTTAGCTCAAGGTAACTAGAATTAGTTTTGTCAAGATGACATATTTTGTGATCATCAGTAACGATTCTAACAATTCCATAACACTTTATTTCTTTTATGTCAATTTCAGAAGCTTGTTCTCAATCCTTTGAAAATTCAATTTCCTCCAGGAAGAGATACTGATAATAACGATCATATTGAAATCATTATGAAACATATAATAGAAGAATCTTGATAAAATATACCTTCTATCATATCATAATTCAATGCGCCTCCATTGCTAAGGTTTGTTCGAGCTATATAGGATAATGGAGTTCTAACTAGTAATGCTGATTTAAGAAGCTGGAAATGACTACTTAAAAAAAAAGGAAAAAAAAAAATTTATAGCATCATTTATCATGTATCTAAAGAACTCAAGAAAGTAATGAGGAAACACTGGCGTGATAATAATCTTTGAGCCAGTTTCTATTTTCCTATCTTTGTATTGTGGTTTAGAGGTCATAATATCTAATTCTACATTTCATGTATTTTGTACTATTATTTCCAAATAGTTTTTCAAAATATATATTCTTGCAATCTCAAGCCAATGTCATGCATAATAGATATCTTCCTTATACCTGATCAAACTTCACTATTAACTTAATTTAATGGAACTATTTTTTTAAGATAAAAATGGGCTCAGGGAATATCATAAGCAAAAAAGCTACAGTTACTGTATAAGCATAAGGATTATAATTTCAAACTTCCCAAAGAAATGAGAAGAAAATTAAATCACAAATACAATATTAGCAAGATTTGTGGGTTACCATTATTCTCTAAGAGAAGAAGATAACAAGGGCCACCAATAAACTATTGCCTTTAATACCTACTCTTGGACTGTGTTCTTAGTGGGATAGACTCTATGATTTCAATATCAATTGAGATCTACACCCGTTGTAAAGAAAAATTACTCACCCGTCTAACACATCTAAAATAAAGAAGAAAATCACAGATTCAAGATCTAGTAAACGGAATTAAAATATTTCACACAAAAGATGGTACTACAAATCAGATCTAAATTTAGACTTATTAAAAAACTAAAAGAAAACTGAAAAAATCTCTTATCCGTGTGACTGATCAGGGAGGAGGAGGAGGAGAGGGAAGAGACGGGGGAGGAGGAGGAGAGGGAGGAGGCATGGGAGGGGGGGACAGAGAAGGAGATTCTCCTTATTCGGCCACTGTGAGAGTAGCGATGGAGCTCCTTTTTTGAGAGAAAAAACAAGTATAGAGAGAGTTCTGGATTTAGATTTGGATTTGCACTATTTAATGGAACTAATTATCTTCGTAAAAGGCACAAATTCCCAAAAATCTCTTTTCAAAATATATGTCTATATTCTTGCAATCTTAAGGCAATATCTTGGATAATAGATTTATACTTGATCAAATTTTATCTTGCTTATACTTGATCAAACTTTAGCATAAATCTAATTTAATGGCACTTAAATATCTGGATTAGAAAAGTGCAAAATCTCCAAAAAAACGGAAAAAAGCAAATTCACAAACATACTTTGTTGAAGATTATATTTTAAATCCATAACAATCCTAAAACAACTTTTTAGATTTGATTTTTTTTTTAATTTGTCTGATCCAAAAAAATAAATTTAATTTATGATATATTTCCTAAATTGAAATAAATTCATTTATTTATGATATACCTCCTGACTGGTATATATCCTTATCTTTCTGATGTATTTCCTGAGTTGAAATAAATCCACATATTTTCCTGGTATATTCCTTGACCTGGAATATATAATTACCTATCTGATGTATTTTCTAAGTTAATATATATCTATATGTTTTTTTGATATATTCCTAGAGCTGAAATATATCCTTATCTTTTTGATGTACTTCTTGTGCTAAAATACATACATTCTTCTAAAAATTTTTAAAAAAAATGCAATGATTTTTTTGGAATATTTAAACTGCAATATGTTGTTAAATTTCTGACAAAAAACACGCGTGAGGAGAACGTTGTAGTATTTAAAAATATATTTAAGGAAAAATAAATAAACAAAAATATTTAGAGAAACGAAAAAATGTAATATTTTCATCTTATAGGGTTCCTATAACTCTAAATTTAGAGAAAATATATTTTGTGATTGTTTATTTTTACGCTTGAAATTTTCAAATTACCTTTAAAATACACTTTTATATAGTACTATGTGCTACTCACGTGTATTTTTGGTCAAAAATTTAATAACAGGTTGCAATTTAGACAGACTATGAATCAAATCGCATCAAATCATGGTATGTTTATTTTGCCGTAATCGTAATCAGAATAAATAAAAAAGAAAATGAATGGGAGAAAATAAATAAAAAAGAAAATGAATGGGAGAAAAATGGAGGAGAATCAGAATCATCTTTTCTATTATGTTGTTTACTTTAAATTTATGAGAAAAAGAATCAAAACTATTAAAACATCATTCATATATTTACTTAACACAAGAAACGTAATAAGAATGCTATAATTGACTGAATTATAGATATTTTGGGGAAAAAATTATATTTTAATATTTTAATTATAAATAGATAGATAAGAGTCTTTACAGGTAATGGTATTCCTTAGGATGTTAGGGGGGAAGCATTCCTATTCTTTTTTCCCAATTTTATGTGGACCCCACACAGTTCTCCCATTCTCATATTTTGGTGAACAACTAAATGGGAATCATTACCACATATATGATTCCCATTACCTTTTAGTAAAAATGCCACCAGAGAGTTCAGGGGCTTGATTACTATATTTAAAACTTTGAGAACCAAATTGCCACAAGTTGGGTAGTTTAGAGACCATTTGTGCCATTTTCCCAAAATTAAAAATCCAATATGTATTGTATTGGATTGGTTAATGACATATTTCAGAGCTTCTTTTAAATATAGCATTTCCGTGGGTTGAGTTTTCATATACGGTAGTAAATAGAAAATTTTACAAATCTAGCAATTTTGTATGCTAAATGTCCAAAAATACCTTTAATGTTTTATTGAAATTAAAACTAAAACAAAGGAAAAAAGATGACAACAGGAGAACATATGAAAGGAGAATATGAAGAAGGAGACCTTGGAGTGACCGGCGACCTCCTCGACGTCTGGACGCCACTTCGTCAGTTGGCGATGACTTCATCGAGTTCCATTTTGGCTGTGACTGGATCTTTTGAGCAAACCTTCAAGGAGGTTCGTTTTTTAAACAATATTTCACTATTGAATTTTTTTAAACCATTCATTAATTGCCTTCGATTGGTTTTGATTTTCTTGTCTTAAACTGTTGATTAACATTATCTTAGTTGACTTTCATAGGTTTTGTTTATCAACTTTATCTTGGTTGATTTTCACTTTTTTTTAATAAATATTTTGGGCCTGATTTTGATTGATGAAAAACTAATTTGGTTGTAGAAACTAGTTTAGAGTTGGATTAAAAGTTAAATTTATTGAGTTTAGTGGATTAATTTTTGTATATTTTAGATGCTTGCAAAGTGTTTGTGATAATTCATGTGAGAAGTTTGTTTTTAGGTTCGCTAAGGAATAGTACCAAATGTGCTTAGAGGAAAAATAGTTAACTAGTAGATAAGTGTAATTCTAAACTAATTTATAATTATAAAATAGTTAATAATTAACTAGTCTAAGGGGAAAGTAATCAACTAGTAGATAAGGGTAATTTCAACTAGTTTAAGGGAAAAATAGTCAACTAGTAGATAAGTATAATTCTCAACTAATTTATAATTAATAAACCAACAAGGAAAATAGTTAGTTGGTTTGTTGGTAATAGGTAGATTCGGAGACTCATCATAAAAACTACATAATTGTATAAAATAAAATGAAACTGCTATAAGTAAAAATATGAATCTGTAAATACTATTGGTATCACGACCCGAATTCTGGGCTAGTGGCAGAAAGAGAATTTCACAAATGAAAATTCAAAAATTATTTTTGAAATATTTATAAAATAGTTTTAAAATAAAAATTCTCACAGTTTTGTGATCTTCGTTAGACGTAGATTGATGGTAAAATTTATAAAATAAAACCAAGCATTATCATCAACGTTCTCACAGTCTAGGCATAAAAGTTTTACAGATCAAATTCGTAAAATGATCCCTTAAGTGTTATTACAAGCCAAGAAAGTAAAACAGAAGTATTTTACGTAGTTACCAATTATTCATTTTACATAGTTACCAATTATTCAAGAAGATAACATGCTCTTCACTACTCTACTCCTAAATCTCTAAGATTACACTGAGCACTACCTAAGAGTAGAAAAATAAGGGTTGAATATTCACATGCTCAGTAGAAATTTAATTACCTTTTGAATGGATGCAATTTTCGAAACCTGCATTGTTAGTATCTTTAATTCCACATATAAACCAAGTTTATAAATAATTAAAATACAGAATAGTCACATATTCAAAACCAAAATCAAAACCACATCATTGTATATATCATATATCAACAAGATATAAGAGTGAGCTCTCATCCTCTCATCACAGCCCTGTAATACTTCTGTAGTAGAGGTACCTAAGATCCTGACACTACTCGAAGACATATCAGCAAAATCTGCGCAGGGGCTTAGGTCGCTCACCTAGCACTATAGCAACTCACCAGTGATCTAAACTATCGCAATGCAATAATAGAACTTAAGTGCGTGATCCTATGATATGTACAATATGTAACAGTTCACAATAACCATGCATCTAAGAATCAATCAATCAAATCATGCTTTAAAATCCAACTTGGTATTATTCTGGTATTTATTGTAACATGGGCAGCACACCGTTGTTTTTTCCCATTATCACAATTTAAAAATATGTATAAAAGTCCACATAGTCCAATCCCAGTATAATCCAATATGTTTCAACAGTTTGTTAAACCATCATAAAATAATAATTTTTCATAAATTAGTTATAGTGTAATTATTAATCAAAACAGATACAAAAACTAGGCAACTGAACTTTTACCTCGAGATGGTAGCTATACCAAGCTAACGACGCTCGAAAAACTTTCCGTAGGTTACTTGGGTGCTCGGACGGTCGTTTCGAGATTTCGGTAATCTCACTTGAAAAAGTGACTTTTCTAATGGAGGCTCAGATTGAGAAACGGAGGTTACCACTGAATTCCTAGTGCCTAGAAATGCTAGGTTGGATATATAATTTATCAAATTTGAGTCCCAGGATGAGACCCATCCTGCGGCACGTAAATCGACACTATTCAAGATCCGCGTACTTCGATTTTCGTGTCACTTCGAAATATAGTCATATTTTATATCAAAGTTCGCCTCTCGTTCTCACTAAATCCAAATTCGAAGTCAGAATTTAGTTTTAAGGTCCCGAGCCTGGAATGGGTTTAAAATCCGAGATATACAAAAATGTCTGTTTTTGGGTTTTATTTGAAAAATGTCTACTTCTCAATTCGAAAATTAACGTACTTCTGGATACCGTTTTAATACCTAACACCCGTATTTATTCATGATTTTTCATCCTCTACAACGCCATATAATTATTTCGAGCAAAACAATTCTCCAAAAAATAATTATAAAAATACCACAAAATATATTAGAAAAATGGCCAAATCAGATGAAACCTTACCGATGGCGAGTTGACGGCCGAGACTGGTCGAGAAATGAAGGCGGCGACGAATGGAGCACAGAAGTGCCGCAGAAAGGCGAGACGACATCTGATGGAGCTCTGGTGGCCGAAAAAGCGTCACGATGGTGGAATCTTCGGAGAGCCCGATCTCTGGCGAGGGGCAGCGAAACACGGCAGGGGTTGCTGCCGCTGCTTCATCAGCGACTCCTTCTTTGTGTGGGCAGGCGCGTCTAGCAGCTATTGATGCAGCGTGGCGAGAGCTGAACAGTAGCCGTGGATAATGTTTTCTTAAAATGGCAATGACTTCAAGGAAGAATGAGAAGTTTTTGGACGATTTTAAGGCAAAATTAAAAATTACAACACACGTGTCAAGCTCCGGTTCATTGGGCACTGTTTCTCATAATTGCACTTTGGCCCAATTTTCAAAAGATCTTCACATTTATGCCCTTATTTATTTACTTTTTAGTCCTTGATTTCAGTTTTTCTTTTCAGTTTAATCCAAATGTATCTAGACTTTATTTTGTCCAGATTCAACTTAGGTATTTTGATTTAAGTATTCCAGATATTTTCATTAAATAATCCAAAAATTCAAAATTACAATTATGCCATTAGTTTAAAAATTAGCCTTTTGTCCATTAAATAAAGGGGTCCTTTGAAGAATACCCTTTTCACATAGTGATTTTGTAGAAATACACTCTTCTTTATAATTTTTGGTTGTATACACCTTTTAAGTGAAAGTTTGGTTGTGAAGACCAATATGCCCTTTGAAATTGTTTAAGAGTTTATTATTGTGACTAACCCATTTTCAGATTTTTTTCCCCATTTCTATTTTTCTTCTCCCGTACCTCCTTCCTCACCATTATCACATCATTGCCACCAAAAGCTTGGAGTCATCGAAAAACATATTTCAACGGAAAGCTTGGAATAACCGGAAAGCTTGAAGTCCCAATTTCTGCACTTTAACGAAGAAAAACGTGATCCTCCATTTCGAAGGTTGACATAAGTAGAAGATGTTTCTTTTCCATTAATCTTTCTTTGCGAATATGAGTTTGATTTGTGGATTAGAAGTTATTTTATAGTAGGACTTGAAACTATAGTGAAAAATAGAAAGTATTTGGTTAAATTTTGAGCCTGAAAACATGTAAACTAGAAACTGAGTTATAAAATAGCGAGTTCTGCTGCGAAAACGAAACCCAGATCTGGATAGACAAGACTGTCTAATTTCTAGACAGGCTGTCTAAAAGGTGAGAAGTTGTACAGTATTGATTCAACTTGACAGTATTGTCAAGTCTTGTTTGAAAAATTGCATAGAAGAAACCCAGATCTGGATGAATAGATCTGTCTAATTGCTAGACAGACTGTCTAGAAGATGATAAATTATATAATATCGACTCCACTAGACAGTATTGTCAAGTCTTGTCTAAAAAACTGCATATAATGAAATATCTGGATAGACAGGTCTATCTAATTTATAGACAGACTGTCTGAAATAGAAGAAATTGTACCATATGGACTCCACTTGACAGTATTGCCGAGTCTTATCTAAACAATTGAACATCCATGCTATCGACACTACATAGACAATATTAGACACAATTGTCGAGCTATAAACCAGTAATTATTGTCCAAGCACTAGACACTCTCTCGACTATACTAGACATGCTGTCTGTATAATCGACACTTCTGTCAAGTGAGTAGATACTAATGTCGAGCCGATTTTGTGTATAAAAAAGTTATGTCTAGACACTAGACACTATTGTCTAGCAACTAAAGACACATGTCTAATCATTAGAAATATATGTCTAACTATTAGGAACACATATCTAGGTACTAGAAATACATGTCTAGCAACTAAAGACACATGTATAACCATAAGAAACACATTTCTAGCCACCAACACATGTCAAACCTAACTAAATTTATTATTCTATGTTTGATTTTATATATTTCTTTCTTTAATTTGTAATTTAATTTTTATTCAGGTATGTCATCAACACTCATAATCATATTATATGATGGAGTTTGGAAAAAGAACAAAAGTTCTTCTTGGAATTGGAATGGAAAGAGACAACGATCAAGATGCATTGTAGTTGAACCGAACATTACCTTCAAGCAGCTAGTAGATGAGATATATCAAACTACAAAAATCGACAATGATGTCTTTGACATAGAATTGAGTTACAAGCTAAATATAGCAATAGATATTATTCCAATAACTATAGAAAATGATAGAGATGTTATGGTCCTAGTATATCATAATTGTTTGTCTTTCTTGTCTTTATGATTATGGTTATTGCGTGTTATGTGACCCGGAGCAAGAATTCATTTACTGTGGCTTATTTGAAACTTTGTTTGATGGTGTTTTTTTGTAGTTTTTTGTATTTTATTGAGTTTGTAATTACATATTTTATAAGGCCTTGAATTATTTCAAAAATTTTATTACATTTCTAATTCTCTATAGTGTTTTGCTAGACGCCCCCGTCGGCTTGATTGACAAACATGTCTGCTATACCAACAACGTTATCCTTGCTTTAAGAACAATTTGATTGCATTAGACATAGTGTCTAGTAGATAGACAACTAGTCTGTACACTTAGACAACTGTGTCCAGAAGGTTAGACACTTGCGCCTATCAAATAGACAATTTGTCTTAGAAAGATAGACGCAAGTGTCTATTATATAGACAGTACCGTCGAGTGACTCGACAAACATATCATGTGGCTCGACACACATGTGTAAGTACAAGTTATTGAGCTTTTTTTTTCAAAAAATGATGTTGTAACTTAATATAATGAATAAATATATAAATATTATAACTTAATATAATTAATAAATATATAAATATTATTATTTATTACACTTAGTTATTGAGTTGTTATTGAGTTTGTAATGACAACATTTTCATTATCATAGTGGGAAAATTTCCCATAGTAATGCACAAATTATTGTCTAAGTTTCCACTAGTAATGAAAAAAGTGGTGGCTAAGTTTACAAAACTCACTGAAATTATAATTATATTGTATTTTATTTGGTTTACGACAATTTAATTGCATTAGATATAGTACAAGTGGATACATAAATAATATGTAAACTTAGACAATAGTGTCTACAGGATTGACAGTTTGTCTGGTACCGTAGACACATGTGTCTACCCGATAGACAAGATGTCAGGAAGGACAGACAAAAATGTCTATTATATAGACAGTATCGTCGAGTGACCCAATAGATATGTCTTATGGCTCGACACACATGTGTAGGTACGGGTTATTGAGGTTTTTTTCCTCCAAAAAAAAGTATTGTAACTTAATATAATGAATAACTATATAATGTTGCAATTTAATGTAGTTATTATTCAATACACTTAGTTATTGAGTACACCATAGAGTTTGTAATGATGACATTTTCACTATTATAGTGGGAAGGTTTCCAATAGTAATACATAAATTATTGCCTAAGTTTCCACTAATAATGAAAAAAGTGGTTACGAAGTTTACAAAACTCTCGGATTCATGTAATTATATTGTATTTTATTTGGTTTAAGAACAATTTGATTGCATTAGACATAGTGTCTAGTAGATAGACAATCAGTCTGTACACCTAGACAATTGTGTCTTTGGGATAGACTGATTATCTTTAACGATAGACAAATGCGTCTACCAAATAGACAACATGTCTGGAATAACAGACACATGTGTTTATTATATAGACTGATTGTCTGGATAGCTAGACAACTCTTGTCTAATTGATAGACACCGTGTGTACCTAAGAATAACTTTAGTTGACTTTTTGAATAACTTTAACTGATAAAAGACAATAATATCCTCAAAATTAAGGAGAATAATAAAGACTACATTGACGATAACATCTGCAGTGTTGTGCTAGACGACCCTGTCAAGTTACTAGAAAGACATGTCCGGTATACTGACAACCGTGTCTGGGTGACCAAGAACCTATACTTTAGTATCAAATTCGATTCCATTATACTTAGTGTCTAGTAGATAGACAATTTGTTTGGAAAGCTAGATAATAGTGACTAATATTATTGAGCAAATTAGTTACTAAGTTTCGACTAGTAATAAAAAAAGTAGTGATTAAGTTTACAAAACTCACTAATTATAACTATATTGTATTTAATTTGATTTATGTCAAATTTTATTCAATTATACTTAGTGTCTAGTGGGTAGACAATTCGTCGGGAAGCTAGACAATAGTATCTATGAGATAGACAATTTGTCAATGTTGTCTACCAGGTAGACAAATTATCTACAAAGCAAGACAACAATGTCTGATATATATATAGATACTACCGTCGAGTTACTCGATAGATATATTATGGTGACGTATTTTCATCATAGTAGTGACTAAGTTTCTAATAGTATTAATCAAATTAGTGACTAAGTTTCCACTAGTAATGAAAAAAATAGTAACTAAGTTTACAAAACTCACGAATTGTATAATTATATTATATTTAATTATATTATCAGTATATTAGTGATAATAATTTAATACTAATAATTTTTTCATTATATTTAATTATTATGCCTTACAATTAGTTATTGAGTTTGTAATAAGAAAGAACAAAGTAGTGACTAAGTTTAGAAAGAATAATGAAGTAATTTATTATACCTATTATTCATTATACATAATTATTGTATTTTATTTGGTTTATGTTAAATTTTATTTCATTTTACTTAGAGTCTAGCGGATAGACTACTTGTCTAGAAATCTAGACAATCAGTGTCTAGCAGCTAGACTTCTTATATTGGAAGCTAGACAATAATGTCTAGCAGATAGATAACTTAAACTTATCTAGAAAGCTAGACAATTTGTAGTTATTAGCTAGACAATAGTATTTAACAGATAGACAATTTGTCTAGAAAGCTAGATAATTAGTGTCTAACAGCTTAGACTCCTTGTCTGGAAAGTTCGACAATGGTGTCAACTTGCTAGACACTATGTCTACCTATGCACATTTGGAGATTTTTTCCCCTTAGTTTTTTACGGCATCTAGTTGATTTTTTAGCCATTTAGGTTGGAGTTTGGTTTAATTTATTTATCATATATATATATATATATTTAATATGGATTCAAATAAAGATTGAGATAACCTGGTTATTGACCTTCAAATTATGATAGGCACGCACAATAGGGTACACTAATATATTTACATAGAATTACGATATTAAGAATAAGCACAAAGAGAAGGTAAATATATATGGAGGAATTTATATATTTTGAACATACCATATATACAGATGCACATCTATATAGTTAAGTCCCTTGGATCTATACTGTTTCATGAGTACTAGTACTAGCGGTGACCAAATTAGTATATTATGAAAAAGAATATTTTATTAGCTAAAAACTTGTGTGTGCAAGTGCTTTTTGGAACAGATTCTACAAACAAGTGCTACAGTCTTCCCCCTGCCAACTAACTTAATAATGAATGATTAGCATGAATATAGTGTTCATTTGTATGACCTAAAATTGAAGGGGGTTCAGTTTCGCGTGGGTTTGATGATGGACTGGGTTCGACAGGTACGGGGAGGATGAGGTTCAGTGGCTACAGGGACGATGAGGTCCAACCAGTACAAGGTTGGGTGGATTCGACGGATTCCGACTGGCATGGGTTTGATGGGTTCCAGCGAGCATGGGGTGGGAACGACTAGTTTTGTTAAGCGTGGGTTGGTTTCGACAGGGGTGGGTTACAGTCAAGGGTAATAGAGTTGGAGTGAGAGAGATGGCAGACCTTACAAGATGAAGGGTAAGGGCTTTTTTTTTTCCTTTTCTTTTTATTTCAATTTTAACCGGGTCATATATGTCATTGTACACTGCTTTTATTTTAAATAGGTGGTTTTAGCCAAAAAATTTTAAGAGGAGTGTAGTGTTCAAAATCCACTATCAATAAGGGGCATTTCCCCAAATTTCCATTAAATAAACCAAATTTTACAATTGGTAGTAATTTCCCCATATTTCATTGGATAATAATTGATGTACACCACTAGAAAGTAGTAATCTTTTTCTGAATCGTGAATATGATTCAAATAAGCTTTTACTAAAATTATTTATTCATGTCCAAACATGAGGGAGCTCTAGAAGATGTGGTTCTCAGACCAAGTCTAAATAATTAAAATATTAAGGACAAAAATACAAATATAAACAAATTTTGATTAGTTTATTTATATATCGAAGTTCGGATACCAAATGATGTAGAATTTTTTTGAGACGAAATGATGTAGCAGTTGATTTGGATATTTTCACTTGGTTAAATACAAAACAACTAAGAATAAGTAGTATAAATATCATAACCAATCATTGGGTTTTGGACACTTATACCTATTTTTCAAAAAATAATACCCAATTTACGACCTTTCAAAAATAATAAAAATTCGTACGACCTTTTTATGGCGTTTTTCTAAATACTTTGAAAGTTAGAAAACACGGTGGCATTTTAGTAAATAAGTCATCTTTTTTTTTTTATTTTTTTTATAGGAAATCATTGTGGTTTCCTAGAAACAAATTTGGTTTAATTTAGTTTCCTATTAGCTGAATGTTCTGTAAGTAAGTAAATCACAGGAAACCGCAAAGGTTTCCTGGAAACCAATTTGGTTTCCTTGAGCCGAAAGCCCTGTACATAAGTATTTCTTATGTATGGTCTAGATAAAATCACTTTTTTTCTTCTTCTTTTTCATTATTATATTATTTATCTCTTTAATTTCTTTTTTTTTAATCTTTTTGCCCACCTTTTCAAATTTATTATATCTCATTATTATATTCTATTTTCATAGTTTAAGGTTTTTTCCCTTTTTTTTGTTATTATATTCTTTATCTCTTCAATTTATTTTTTTATTTTTTGCCCACTTTTCTAAATTTATTATATTCTTAGAAATTATAAAGGTTTCTAGGAAACTAGTTTAGTTTCTTTTTAGCAGAATATCCTATATGTAAGCAAATTACAAAAAACTAAAAAGATTTCTAGGAAACTAGTTTGGTTTATACGTAAGTAAATTACAGAAAATTGCAAAGGTTTCCTAGAAACCAATTTAGTTCCTTTTAGCAGAATGCCATGTATGTAAGTAGATCATAGGAAACTACATAGTTTTCTTAAAAATCAGTTTAGTTTCCTTTAACAGAATACTATGTATGTAAGTAAATCACAGGAAACCACTTTGGTTTCCTTTTAGCAGGATACCCTATATGCAAGTAAATCAAAGGAAACTACAAAGATTTCATAAAAACCAGTTTAGCTTGCTTCCTTTTAGCCGAACGCTCTGTACGTAAGTAAATCACATGAAACCACAAAGATTTTCTGGAAACCAGTCTAGTTTCCGTTTAGCGGAATGCCATGTACATAAGTAAATCACAAGGAAACCACAAAGGTTTCTCGAAAACTATTTTGGTTTCCTTTTAGCAGAACACCTTGTATAAGTAGATCACAGGAAACGGCAAAGAATTGATTTAGTATTACTACCAAATTTGATTTTTGGTTACCATTAGAAACCAGTTTGATTTTTGGTTTCAGGATTAGGCAATAACTATTTCCTCTAAAAAAAAAAAAAAAGAGCCAGTTTCTCAGGTAATCAAATTGATTTCTCAAGTTAGTTTCCACTACCCATTTTGTTGATTACTAATAGCTTCCAAATAAACAACAAAGCTCCGATTTATTTAATAGACAACTAGAGGACTTTGGATACTAAAATTTTTATGAATATTAATACTACATCTAACATCTCATTTAGTCATTTCAATCTCTCTAATCCTTCACTAATCAAAACATGAATTCTTTTGGTAATCAAAATGTTTTTTTTCCCTTTAAGAAATAGTTTTTCCTTGAAGAACTGTTTTTTTTAGAAGGAAAAAAATGAAAAATGAAGAGGAGGAAAACAAAAAAGAGGAAACAAAATAATTTTTTTTTAAGAAAAGGGAAAAAATGAAAAATAAATGAGAAATAAAAAAAATGAAAAGGTTATTAAGAAAGGGAAAAAATGAATAATGAAAAAAAAGAGAAAAAAGAAAAAAAAATGAAAAGCAGAAAAGAAAGGAGAAAAGAAAAAGGGAAAATGATGAACTTGCTATCAGTTTGAACTTGGAAAGAATAGGTAGTATTTACTTGTCAAACCATTGCGGCAATGAAGCTTTCAGTTGTTCACTATATCTTTCTTTAACTTAATCCTAATCTTTAATAAGATTCTCATATTTACGAGTTTACCACCGCATCCTTTAGCATCCATTATTTAGACAAAATATCATCTTTAGATCGTACAAAAATAATTCATAGCTCTTAAGTCGTATTTTCGTCATTTTTTTAAAAAACATAGTAGTGAGTGTCATTTTCCCTTTCGATATATCTTATTGACACCCCATTTGGTACTATAATATATATCGTACTTTGTTAAATAATTAATACTATATCATAACATTATTCAAATAAATTAATTACGCCTCCCCATAAAAAAAATAAAATTCAAACATGTAACGTGCTATTATATTTTTAATCTTTGACACGTATTTGAAATTATGTTTCAGGCGCTTGATCACATGGGTGGAGAAGAGCCTGGAGAGGGTCCTCCCTGGAATCCCTTTTCAAAAAAGGCTATCCAATACTCATCTGCTGTCTCTTTCTCACCCAACATGGTATATATAATGGCCTGTCAATAAAGGTGAAAAAGGCAAGATAAACCGTGAGCAACAAAATTATTGATCCTAGTCCTTCATCTTTTTATACATTTCCCTTATATATAATTGTAGCTCTATATACATCTATATATATAGGTTGCCAATCCAGTATTTTTTTTTTTTTACCTATATATAGGTATTTTTTTTAGCCGTTAGATCATCATCTAATGGTGATCTAACAGCTATAATGAGGTACATGAAAAGACGTACATCATTAATGCTATTTCTCTTTCTTATTTTTTACTATAAAAAAATGTGCATTCTAAATTTTCATTGGCCAAATTGATACCTATACATAGGTAAAAAAAAAAAATACCTACTAGATTGGTGCTCATATATATATATATATATTAGAAGGCATTTCATAGTAACAATGAAAAATAATGCATGCTTATCTAACCTTTTTTTTTTGGGTAATGAAACTTGATATAAGATTGTAATTTTTTAAAGTAAAAGTATCTTAAGATTGTGTAAGGTATGTATGATAAATTCTGCTAGGTAGGTACCAAATTAATTTGTTGATATGCGCCAGTGGAAATTGATGTGGTAGACTTCTCTTGGTTAAAAGTATATAATACATATATTTATATATAAAGATTTTAATTTTCTAGACAATATATATGGTCTTCAAAACACATTTAACTTCTGTTTCCTTGATTTCTTTTTTCGGTTTGAACTAATTTTGTTTTCATAATTAAGAGCGTATATGTGAAAGATTAACCTTATAAAGTTCAGGTCGAACATCTGAAGGGTGGTTATCCTTGAGACACTCCAATTTCGAAGCTTCTTCGTAGTCTCCCTGTATAATTAATTTGACAAATAGTGACAATTAATTATCATAATAAAGTAAAAAATATTGTTGAATTTCTTAACTAGTGCAGGGCTCCTAATTATAATAAATTAATAGTTTAATAAGGAAATACCCGAGAGATTAGTATTTCTACTAACAAGAACTCGACATATCGTTTTCGCTCGGGATCAGGGGCACTTAAAGCTCTGCATTCCTCTGTAAGCTTTTTTACCGCTTCATCGCTCTTTCCATCTTTGATCAGCTCCAATGTTTCTTTCTACAATAAGCATATATACATGATTTGTATACACAATACAGAATTAGATTACTCATACATGCCAAGACAGAAACTCGATAGTAATGTATTAAAAGGCCAAAATCAATTAATTATTCAGCTCAAATTATAATTCTACCACTAATGTCACTATTACTTATTTTTCTTACACATAATATGACAAATTTTTTTTTCTTCATTGTTTTACTATTATTTTTTTGTTTATGTAAACTGACGAACGAGGGTAAGGGATATCAAAATTTTACATCTCAACTAATTTAACACCTAATTATTAGGGTAAAATTCATTGCTAATTTTATGGCCTATATGAGGCATATTAGAGGTATTTATGGGGTCCTCTATCTCAAACAATAGGTAATTGTTATTTATAATTATCATATATTTATATTTCAAACCATACATTATCTAGTAAGTATTCTATTCTGACTAGGTTATCCGAAATAATTATTTACTAGAGTCTATTATTTATAAAATACCTCTTAGTCGCCTATAACTGAGTCTTCTTCTTCATTTTATTATATTCCATTCTATCCTCTCCACATAGTCTCTACTAAAATCCCTATAATTTTACTTGCTCCTTATTCTTTTGCAGGAAATTCAGATTAGAACTAACTCCTTATTGTTTTGAAGGGAATTTTGAACAGAATTATATCAGAGTTTGATCCCTGCAAAGAGTATGTAGGTAGCTCTCATTAGCATAACCCAATAAATTAGCCTACTTATTTTTTCTGGATACAGGATTGCAAGTGGTCAAGGACTCTTTATAAATTTAATTATAAATCTTAGTGTTTATACTAACTACCTGAAAGACCATCTGTTGCCCTTCTCCTCTGAATTTACTAATGAAAATATAACCAAGAATTTTTTTTTCCTTTTTTCGATAAAATATGAGACAAAGAATTATAATAGCTATTTTAGTTACAAAATGATAACAAAGCAATCGTGTAGATGTGAAGAAAAAAGAATTCATTTGGATGATAATAAGAGAGAAACTTTAAGGATAAGAAGATTCACAAATTGATTCACAAATTGTAGGCCTATCCTACGTGACAATTTTTTATTAGTTCATGAAAATTCGAGCGATGATGATTACCATATAAGAAAGATACTTTAGTACATTTTAAGGAAAACAAACAAAAAAGAAAAGGAAAAAAAGAAAGAAAAAGAAAAAAGAGAAGGATTAATGTATAGGAACCTGAAGTGCAGCAAGGTATGTATCTTTGTAGAACGTAGGAAAAGACTTGGACAGGTACATAATCTCATGCAAGAATGCCCTCATAGTGTCTGTACCACTCATTGGGGAGATCAATCTACTTTCATCTGGAGCATTAATAATAATGTCCCTTCTACTTGTCTGGGACGAGCAAAGTTTTTGAGGCTGAGCAATGGCTTTACTGGGGTTCATGAATTGTATCATGGACCCGCAACAGAGAATGCCAAGAACACAGCTCAAAGCAAGAGGAGCAGCACCAACGCCAGCTCTAAAGCTACTTGTTCTGGCAAATATACCATTATCTCCATCATGATGATCTGATGAAGATGAATGTGCTGATGAAAATCGAGCGAGAGTAGTGCCGATCAAGGGGCGGGCATTGATTCCCTGCGGGTGTCCTACTGTAAGAGGTGTAGAACAAGAATTAGTAAGAGATCTAGATGAAATCAAAGGAGGAGTAGTACTAGTAGAGGTACTATATTTTGATCTGAAAAAGTTCAAATCAAGAGGCTCGGTGAAATTTCTTGATGAAATAATCTTGGAACGAATGGAAGCTTGGGGAAAGAATCGGGAGTTCCCACAACGGAGTAAAAGGGCATGATCCATATCAAGGGAAGAGATAAATTTTCACTTTCTGGAATAAACTACGAGGCTCTCCTTGGACAAAAATTATTTTATGTAGGTAGAATCTACAATGATGACAAGTGCTATATAATATTGGTCTGGCCAAAAATTATACGCTTGGAATAGGGAGATGATTTCATGAAGTAAGGTATAACATTAATATTTAAAAAAAAAAAAGGAAAAAATTCTTGGCTAAAGTCATTGGCTAAGGCATCTGTTTCCTGTCTTTAATTAGTATTCAGACTGGTATTCCTTTCTTATTTACGGCAAAGTCTTATTCCATGAGTGAAAATTACAAATTAAATTCAACGTGTTACGCACTTCTAAGGAGTAAGGAAGGCTTTTTGTTTTTGTTTTTTTTGTTTTTTTGTTTTTGTTTTTTTAATTTTCGAAAGCAGTAAGGAAGGCTTTCGAACCTATATTTTGATACACATTACCTTAACAACGTCAAATGTATATACATATATAGGTCTAACTAATTAAAAATTTTGTATTGGGAAATGGACCTCAGAAGTAGTGTTTTGATTCAAAATGACTCTTTTAAGGCTTCTTTTTAAAATGATTTTCTAAGACCACATTTATTGTTTTAGTTTGTGAATTGACGAAAAATTTCCTTCTAATAACAAACAAAGAGAGGACAAAAAAAAGAGAGAGGAGATAGAATGTAGATGAGGAAAAACCCAATTTCAGTAAAAATTACTTTATTCATGATTTTTGAGTGTTTAAGCTTTTATAAACTGATCTATTTTTACTCTCTATATACTCTTTTTCTTTACCCCGTTTGATTATGCTAGATTTTCAACAAGAAATTCCGAGAATTTATTTTTCGAAAAAATAGCATCTGAAATGATCATTGAATTAGTAACCGTCTCGGAACGATTACTTATTTAGCGATCACATTAAAACAGTCACTAAATTAGAGACCATGATCAAAATAGTTATCAAATTGGATAGTGATCACTTTAAATGTCAATTTTCTGGAACTAAAACACACGCACGCACACAAAAATACCAAATAAAAAAATCGAAAAAAAAATAGAGAGAAATTTTGAATGGTTTTTCTTTGATTTCGCCCAAAAGTAACTTTAGAACCTATTTATTTACCTCAGCAAAAAATTGTTTTAGAAAAGTGATTTTTGAAAGGGTTAATTGTTTTGACTATTTGTTCAAATTTATTACTTTGTCTTTTGATTATTATTAACATTAACATTCTAATTCAGAACTTGTAATAAATTTATATCCTCTGGGTCAAACACTAATTTTGACCATTGAATTTACTAAAATACCCCATTTATATATATTTTAATACTTAATTTAAATTTAAAACTAATTAAAATTATTAGTTAAAAGAATAAATATTAAAAAATAATTAAAAAAATAAAAACCTATAAATATTAAATACTATTTGTAACCATATTCGACGATTTTAGATAAGTTTTAAATTTGAACTACTTTTCAAATAAATATATTTAATTTTTAATATATTTAATTTTTAAAAGATATTTTGGTAAATGTATTAGTCAAAATTAGTATTTGACCTAGTGAATAAATTTGTTATAAATTCTAAATTCGAATTGCCGATAATAATCAAAATGTAATGTATAAACTAAACAAACTGTCAAAATGCAAGATATAAAAATATAATTATTCTTTTTCTTTCAAAAACACTACAAAAAAAAGTCACTGGCTCTAACAATTCTACCATCCATTCCCATTTCCTTCCCCCACCCCTTCCACGTGCGAGAATAACCCTTGCATTTGTAAATGAAATGCAGATTATAAATTTTCTTAGGGAAAGAAGATTGAGATTCTTTATTGATGAATATCATTAGTTTTTTTTCTTTTTTCCCCAATTTCCTTTGAAAAAGTGACCCTGGCCGCATATTTCTCAATAACAAAAATATCTTTTTTTTTATGGAATAAAAATATCCTATTGTCATATACTAAGATGATTTTTTTTTTTCAGATTCTACATGACATACATTTTGTTATTTTTTACATACTAAATTGTCATGTAATACTGTTTTAGGAATTTTTTTTTCTATATTAAAAGGTTAATTTAGGTCTAATTTTTCAATTTATAATGGAAATAAAAGAGATTATTTAATTTGACAAAAGCATATAATTACAAACATCTAATATTAGGGAGCGAGTGCAGTAGGAATTTTTTCTAATTCCTTATCGATAAAAAAATCAATATGAATGGTTTGATTTTAATTTAATGGTTACATTTAAAATATTGGAACGATTCCCAATAAAAATTAATCATGAAAATATTTACTTTTTCAGTTATCAGAAATCTAAGGATCAATATTGGCTTCCTATTGACAGTAAATAAAAAAGAAATCTCTACTGAAGCCAAAGCACTCCTAATCTCCAAAAATTCTCTAGTTTCGAAGAACAAAATCCAATATATGGTTGTGATGGTAGAGAATACTGTTTTGCTCGTCCTCTTTGGCACCTGAGCATTCACTGCGTCCATTTCTTGGAGAAAGAAAAAGCCTTCACTTCTTAAGGGGTCGACGTCGCTCGCACTCCTTCACGGTGGTGAAATGGCCTTACAAGGATTAATACTGAATATTGCATTAATATTGGTGGACTTCGATGAAGTCCTAACTGATGTACATAAGTTGGATTTAGCTTACTGCAAGTTTATTAGAAAGTAGGCATTTAGCAACATTTATTTTTAACTAATGAAAAATAAACTTGTAAAAAGTATTGCCTACTTCAGTGCGACCAAAAAAAGGGACTATATGGGAATACTCTACTTGAAAATTTGTTACTGTTGGGGGTAGACTAAATGAGCATATGGTAAAATGAGCAAACTATAAGAATAAAGTAAGTAAAAAAAAAAATTATCAAGTAATGCAAGGATCATAAAAGTTATCAATTAATAAATATTAGGTATCTCAACATAGTATTGTCCCTCTCGATCCCTAGCTCTGAAAGGATTAGGTTCCCTCCTGTAAAATCCAAATTCTTTTAAGGGTAATTAAGTACAAGGGTATATTGGTAAATTTGACTTTTTAGGTTATTTAAATAAAATATCTGGAATATTTTAAAATAAAGTATTGGACTTGAACCCGGACAAAATAAGGTCCAGGTTCATTGGGACTGAAGTGAAAAGAAATTTAGAAAACAGGGGCTAAAGTGTAAATTTTTGGGGGTATAAACGAAGGAATCTTTAGAAATTTTGGCCAAAATAAAATTTTTGAAACAGTATCCCACAAGTGCAGTGGCTGACACGTGGGCTACATTTCGAAAATTGCCAATAAATCCCTCAACTCTTCCTCCTTCTCACGCATGAGTCCCTGACCACAAAATTGTTCTCTCGTCGGCTACCGTTCACTCGCAAGCAAACCACCGGTCTAGCAGCCCCACGTGCCGCCCCGCATCCTAGCCCAACCGCTGACGAGTCGTCGCTCTGTTTTGCCACTAGTAGCCAGAGATACGACCGTCCGAAGTCAGCGCCATTGATCGGGTTTTCTGGCCAAATACTCGTCGTTTGACATCCGTTTTGGACATTGTCAGTACGTGTGGCTTTGTCTCGACACCGCCGTCCGTTTTCGACTACTCTCGGTGTTGGCTCGGTTCTCGCCAACTGTCCACGTGTCTCCAATACTTCAGACTTTTCCTGACTCCGAGCTCGATCGAAGGAGACAGGGGTTTGTACCTGCAAAGACTCTCCGATGCTTAAGTCAGATACTTTCTCACGAAGAGGAGCAATTGGTATATCGGAGACTATATATCTTTTTCAATAATCCTCTCCTGTTCATGCAGGATATGTGTATATATATATTCTCCAGGAATGGGAACTGTTCGCACCCATTTCTAGGAGCGAGTACTTCCTTTTCATCATGTCTTCCTCCACAAATCACGGGTACGGGCTGCCGAGATCTCTACATGGCTGACATGACTTGCGTTCTGCCACTGTTCCCGGAATGGGCTCGAGGTGAGAAGATATCGACAACCAGCCGTTCTGTCAAATCGGCTTACCTGCTCACACACCTACTCAGGATCGCATTAAATGTCCTGTCAGGGTCTGGAGGCGAACATCTTCCCATGCGTTACTCTGTGGCAGACCCTTTAGGCTGCCGACCCCCAGCTGTCGAGGCAGGGGTCGGACGGGCCGGGCCCGCCTAAGTTCTTAGATGGGCTTAACTTTGTCCCTCGACAACTGGGCGGGCCTTGAGATGCCTCATGCGGGTCACGTGACCGCTAAATAGTTTTCCCGCAACTGTGTAACAGCAGGCCGTCCACGTAGCAAGTGATCCGCGAATGGGCCCCGCATTGTCCACGTGGCGAACGATTAAGTTAGCGGGCCCCACAACTGCCCCCATTTCCCTATTTGATGAGATGGCAGTCATCAGATGGGGAAATCATCCATTCGGCCCACCAATGGAGGGATTGAACGTGGCTTGTTCTCATTATGATTCGCTGATTACCGAGGCTGGCGTGTGCTAAACCGTTCCTCGGTTTCCAGGGCTTTTGAAATTCGAAAGTTCCCTCTACTCTTATTAGGTCATGGAGGGACTCCTGGGCTCCCCATCTATAAAAGGCCTTCCTTTATTTCATTCCTCCCTTTACCCACATCTCTGTGCAATCTCGTCTTTTCTTTTCTAAAACGCCTTGACGTTTCTTCGCTTAGGGTTTCAGGCTCCTCTTTTCTTTTTTCTGAAAACCTCTGATTTTTTGGTCAACTATCTCGAAAATGGCCTCCAACCGGAAATCGCTGTCTCCCATCGCCGACGATGAGGTGGATTCGCTGAGGGGGCAACTCTGTTTCCCCAACGGGGTTACCCTACAGAGGGTTGAGAGACCGAGTGATTGGTATCTCCATCCCTCTGCCCTCGAGGGATCCTTCATCGTGGGGAGAAAGCATTTGGAGTTGCTACGACTTCCCCTCCCCCCTCTCGT
>JXTC01000396.1:9357-22607 GCA_002914845.1 Trema orientale | reverse complement strand
TGATGCAGGTAAGTAAACACATAAACTTATTTACTAATTCCACGGTAATTCAATTTTCTCTAATTAGGTGCCGTCGTAGGATAGGTCACATAATTTTTAATTAAATTGAGACATTCTCAATTAATAAATAAAACATCAAAATATCTCATATTTTCTTTTATTTATTAACTATCGTTTTATGGTCAAGATACTATTAACAGTTTAATCGTATCTTCATGAGCGTAACCCATTATTTCAGATTTTAGTAACTTAACTCAAAATTACTGCCGTAGGGTAGGTCAATTTTGAAATACATTCTAAAATCCTATCTCTTGGAAATTAAGCCTTGTTATTTATTTAAATGGACACCCTCCGTAGGGAGGACGAAATCTAAGCGTCTCTAAGCGTCAATTAAATCTCACGGTGCTTAATTAATAATAGAGACCGTGGGATATATTATCATATACCCCTCTCCCACTCATTATTTTAAAATCCTATGTGTTTTTACTAATAAATGTCTAATATTTTATTTAACCTAATTATTATATCTAATATAATTTTCTAGGTTAATCTATTAGTCCAATCTTATTGAACCTAAATAAATTACTAGATTTTCTAAAAAGCTAAATTTATTATTATAGGAATAATTTGGCTAATCTAATTAATCTAATTAATAAGGATAGCCTAAATTAAATAAGTTTGATATTACTAAAATTTAACTATTAAACTTAAATCACAGTATTCAATTTTTTTTATTCCTATTTAATTATTTAACCTAATTAAATTAGTCATATTCTAACTAAACTATTTTAGCATGAATATAACATGTATGCATGATATTTATAAATGACTATGAGTGGATATAATGAATGGCATGCTATAATGTATGATCATGTTATATATATCACATATAATATAATCATAAAATAAAATAAAATGATATTTGGCGGAGTCCCTTAGAAAATTACAACCCAATAAAATAATAAAATTACAAAGAGTTAAAGGCATGGAAGCCTGAAAGCTATCCGTTGGTCTTCTTGGGCCTCCTTTCTTCTTTCGGTATTTTTACAAATCATATTCGTAAAAAATGATATTTCTATAAATAGTTTCATAAAACTAGCCTAGCCCATATAATATCTAAATAATCATTTTGGGCTGGGGCTTGGGCTTGGGTCTGGGCCCATTTACTTTTTTTTTTAATGTAACTTATATATATATATAATATATTAAGTTTTATATACATATATATCATATATTAATATATATATATATATATTTATTATATAAAAAACTATTTTCGTAAGTGAGACCAGGTGCGTTTATATATATATATATGTAATATATATTAGTTTATATATATAACATATATTAATATATATTATATTTAAAAAAAAAAACTTTTTTTTTGTGAGTTCTTTGGGGCTTGAGTCAGCTCCAAGCTGAAACATTTCCATCATCTTCTTTGTACATTACAAGGAAAAAGAAAGAAAAATACAACAAAGCCTATACCCAAAATTAGGGTTTACATCTTCTGATCTAATCAAAATAAATTGCAAAAATTTAAAACCTAAGGAACTATATAATTAACGACGAAATACTAACCATACATCCATCATATGATAACTCATCCATTCATCATCAAATACATATAAAAATAATGCAATACCCACTCATGCATATAAATAATTAATACTATATACTCATATAACCTGACTCTGGTACCAATTGTTGGATTTAAAAACGATTTTCGCAGCGGAAGATTAGCCCAGGAACATTCAAAAATTTTCTTAAAACAATTGACTATATGAGTGCATAATATTAATTCATAGTAAATAGGAACATACAAAGAGAATAGATCTAATACCTCTTGTAGCCTATCAGCGGATCCTAACTTTTCTGTCTTCTAAACCACGATCTTCCAATCCAAGCCTCAAGCACAACTGGATGAACGTGTGGGCGTTGCGTACAATTTCTTAAAACTCATACTTTAGGTCCTTGCAATATTTTCAACACATGGGATTACAAGAGTTTGTTCTACAGAGAATATGAAGACTTTCTTCTTTTTCCCTCTAGATTATGGAGGCTCTGTAGAAAATAATACGTAGTATCTATTTTTCTGCTAGGGTTTCCTTTATATATATATTTTATAAACTATTTAATAAATAATATATTAATCAAATTAATATATATAACTTTTTTTAAAAAAAACAAAACGTTACCATTTGTTAATAGGAAACGTAAGTTTCTTTTTTTTTTTTAAATAAACGTAAACTTTTATATATATATATATATATATCTATTTAATCTAATTAATCAATATACATATATAAACTAGTAGATAATTCACTCCTTCAAGGAAGAGTGTTTCACTTTCAGTCAGTTTCTCAATTTTTATTTATCTAATTATCTGATAATTAGATATTTTTAAATTCAAAATTTAAATAAATTAAGAAACTTATCTCTCCATAAATTTAAATTAATTAATAACAATTATTAATGACATATAGATAAAGTGTGTAGTAACAGAAATAATGTAATATTCAGTACAGTGTTTGTAAAAGGTAGAATTGGGGATCTATGGACCTGTAATACAAGCTCTAATAAATTATGAAAATTAATTAAACTCTTTAATTAATTTGTCTAATTTATTAATTCTAGTATTACTCCACTAAAAATCTGGAATTGCACTCTTGAAGTTACAGAATTAATTTACTCAGAAAACAACGAGCAGTCCATCGATTTAATCATTACATGTAGTTCAATCCTCCATAGATAATTCATAATTAGAGCTAGGTCATGTTCCGTTTACCTCTCCAATTACATCTTTATCCTTGTGTACCATTGATTCTCTAATGAACAATTAATTTATAAATCTATTTTAAACTGAGTACTCAAATTGTTCAAGTCCTGAATCAATACACAAGGGAATTATCTTTCTAGCTTCCTAATGGAAGGAATGGATTCAATATCTGTAAGCTACATTCCCAGCTACTCATCTCATCATGCTCCCAAGATACAAGTATTTCGATCTGTTTAAAAAACAAACCTTTAACAAGTATGTCAAAGAATATAATGTTATAAATAAGAGTCTATAACTACTCAGGATTAAGATTGATCTATATATGATCATCTAGTGACATTATTTGAACTCTCAACAGTTAACGGAATTTATGTGAGATTCAAATCATGTCTGGTCCAGTCCTATACAATCAAATTATATAAAGTACCTCCATTGTGATGTCCACACATCAATAGTCTGGATAAGACTATTACATTCTCAATATTAATGGACCGTACTAATAATATTTAATTAAAGATCCCATACTTTAATAAATTATTACGGACTATATTTAGTTTATTATCCATAAATTTAATCCTCATGTATATAACACTTATATACTAAATTTCTGACTACATAAATAAACTAGGGATTTTCTGATATTTAAGGACATACCAATTATGTATAAATTCAAATAGAAAAATGTCATTTTATTAATTCAGCAAAGATCCAAAATATACATGCTTTTAGGGCATAAACCTTAACAGATATGATGAATACGAATGTACTGACGACGAAAATCGAGCGAGAGTAGCACCGATCAAGCGGCGGACATTGATACTAGTAGAGGTACCATATTTTGATTTCGAAAGGTTCAAATCATGAGGTTTGGTAAAAATTCTTGATGAAATTATAATCTCGGAACCAGTGGAGGCTTGGGGAAAGATATGGGAGTTGCCACAACGGAGGAAAAGGGCATGATCCGTATCAAAGGAAAATTAATTTTTCTCTATAGAATTAATATAAGGCTCTCCTAGGACAAGAATTATCGTAAAATATAGAGAAATTGTGGTGTATAACCACTTTTTTAAATTTATTTAAGTATATGTTCACTAATTTTATGTTACAGCGAAATGTCTAAATTTTTAAAAATCACCAGCCGGTGAATATTTAGTTTCCCAATTTTGTCCTTACTTATATTGTTCAGTTTTTTTTTTCATTTTTTTTCCCAATTTCTTCCTCTCGCTTTCTCTCTCTTTTTTTTAGTTCTTCTTTCTCTCTCTTATTCTTTCTTGTTCATCCATTGATTTCTTCAGAAGTTTTATTCGTGGATGTTGATTGTTTCGAATGAATCTTCGGCCAAATCATGCGTGTGTACCATTGTTTGCTTCTTTTTCTTCTTCTTCTTCTCCGATACCCGTGAATTTTTTCGACGATTCTTGTTCTTCTCTCTTTGGATCGGTCGATTTTGATCTTTGATTTTGATTTTGTTTAGGTATGTATTGTTTTCTTGATTTTGAATTTTGTTTCTTTAGAGTCGTATGTATAATTTTGTATTTATTCTATTGTGTTTTTTTTCGGGATTTTTATTTTTATTGTTATTTTGTGTTACAATTATTGTTATTCTTTGTGTAATCTGATTTTTTGTAAGGTCTCGGTAGCTATTTTTAATTTCGTATGTATTTGAAATGATTTTCCTAATTGGTATTGGTCCATCAATTTTCTGTCGTAGTACATATAATTTTTATGGTAGTATATATAATTTTTTGGGTGGTATATGGTATTACTGTTCTCTGTTTTTTGTTGAAGAAGATATACAGTATTTCTTGTTTGGTTTGTATATTTTTTGTGTTGGTACATATGATTTTTATTATGGTATATTGTATTCATATTATTTGGGTATTATTGATGTTGATGTTCAATATTCTCTTGTTTTGTTCATATGTTTCTATTCGTAGTATATGTAACTTTTTTTGCGGTATATATTCTCGTAATTTCTTGTGTTATATGACATTAGTATTGTCCTTTTTTGTTGTTATTTAGTTCATATTTTTCTAGTCGTAATATATATAACTTTTGTGGTGGTATATGGTTTTTTGTTCTCTAGTTAGTATTCATGAACATATCAAATATTTTATTGTTTGGTTCATATATTTATGATTATGGTATATATATTTTCTTTGGTAGTATATAGTTTTTTTGTTCTATGGTTAGCATTCATGAACATGTCATGTATTTTATTATTTGGTTCATATAATTATGGTCATGGTATATATGATTTTTGTGGTAGTTTATGCTATTATTGTTCTCTGGTTATTGTTGGTGAAGATATTCAGTATTTCTTGTTTCGTTCATATATTTCTTATCTTGGTATATATAATTTTTATCGTGGTACATTGTATTCCTATTGTGTAGTTATTATTGATGTAGATGTTCATATTCTCTTGTTCAGTTTATATATTTTTGTTCATAGTATATATGATTTTTATCGTAGTATATATATATATTTTGTGGTATATGGCATTCTGTTGTCTTGTTTTCTGTTAATGAAGAAGTTCAATATTCTCTTATTTGGTTCATATATTTTTAGTCTTAGTATTTATATATACATATATCATCTCCTGAGTTCAATTTCTATTTATGGTAGATTTGCAACTTCATGCATAAGATCAGTACTTATTACTTGGGCAAAAGAATAAGCAAGTAAAGTACGGTAGATACAAGCAATTGGGCCACATTTAAAAAACTTACAGAAATCTAATTTCTGTGGAATTACGTGTTATGAAGAGGATGAAAAATTATAAGCATTATTAGGTTTTTTTTTTTTTTTTTTGTACTAAGTTATAGTTTGTATTCTTATGAAATGAATATTTTTTTTCTATATTTTTGTACATTAATTTTTTGTGTTGGTATATGACAATTTTGTCATGTTATATGAGATTGTATACCAAATTTATTACTTGAGATTTTGTATATTACTTTATTTCTAGGTGTTCTTAAACTTTCAAGTACATTGTTATCTTGTCTTTATATATGATTTTTTAATGGTATATGAGGTTATATATACCAGATTTATTACTTGCTACATTACCAAATTTTTTCTTTATTGGTAGAAGAAAAAATAGTCTGTATATAATATATATACCAAATTTTGTATGAATATATGTACCGTGTTCGAAATCTTATGAAGCATTAAGAAAAAGTTATGTACTATTTCTGAATTAAGTTATAGTATATGAACATATATACTAAGTTCAAATTCTTATGAACCATTAAGAAAAACTTATATACCAAACTTATTCACCATTAAGAAAAACTATTGAGATAGATAATGCTAGGTATCCCAAATAGTTTACCAAATTTTAAATACGAACACATGTGACAAGTGTGTTATCACAATTCAATTAGTGAATAGTATTGAACTCATTTGTGGCAAGTTTTAATATACTAATTGAATAATGACAACTCACTTACCACATATGTTGTACAAATATTTTGGTAAATTAATTGGGATGTCTAGCATTATCCTTTGAAGATATATACATATTTTATATTCTTATGAACTACAAAGAAAATCTTATCTAACTAGTTCAAAAGATTATATATCATAAAGAAAATGGTTTTTTCAATACACGTCATCATTCCTAATCAGTTTCAGTTTTTCTTTACTATGCAAGTGTACTTCACAATATGATTTAATTAAAAACAAGTAATAGTTAAGATTCAAAAACCGAATTCTATAAAACTTATGAACCAGTGATAAAATTTTTAAATATTCATTATCTTCATAATTAAAATATTAAATACAATTATTTTATCAAACAATAAAATCATATTGTTTCTTAAACCAAACAAAATTATATATTTTATATCAATTTCACATTTCTCTTTCCGTATCACTTGTGCATCATCTTTTTTTCTTATTTTCAGTCCAATGACAAAGTTCGATAGTCAGGTTTTGTCGATAGAATGCCTTTTTGAATGCCTTTTATTTTGGCTTTACTTCCTGTAAGCTCACATCTATCATTAATGTCTCTGCCCTTTTGATGACAAATATTCCACAGTCGATTCTATTTTGATGAAAGAAACTGTCAGGTTTTGCAAGTCATGTACTAAGTATTAAAGATCTTATACCGTTGTCAAAGTATCAAATATTATTTAGAAGTCATATACCAAGTACTAAAAATCATATACCATAATCAAGTTCGTATATAAACTTGATACATAGTTCTGCATACTAGGTAGTAAGCATATGAACCATATTTAACAGAAACATATATCAAATTTTTTTCATATAATAAAAACACAACATGTACATAAAAATACAAAGTCGGTATATGAATCTGTGCACAAGGTACATAACCTTGTGAAACAGATTTAACAGACACATTTCAAGTTTTTGTCAAATAAGAAAAATACATTAAGTATATAAAGATATAAACTAGGTACATGATTATGCACATTAAGTACATGAGAATATATAAACCAAATTAACAGGAACATATCTCAACCTAAAAATTTGAAGTCTTATGTACAATACAAGTAAGATGATCAATGAAAAAAACATAACAATAACAAGTTTACTTCATATTTCTTAAATACTTCTATTAGAATTGATTTTTTATTTGATATTATTTTTAATTACATGATCACCATATATCACCACAAAAATCTTATATACCACAAACTAAAATATATGAATCAAATAATAAAATACTTAATTTGTTCATCAATACTAACCAAAGAATAGAAATATCATATATCAATACAAAAATTATATGTACTATAACTAGAAATATATGAACCAAACAATAAAGTACTTAACATGTCCAACAACAGTAAACTATAGAGCAAAAATATCATATACCACTCTAAAAATCACATATACCACAACTAAAGATATATGAACCAAACAATAAAATAATCAATTTATTCATTAACAATTACCACAAAACAGAAATATAATATACTGCTATAGAAATCATATGTACCATAACTAGAAATTTATAAACCAAACAAGAAAATACTAAGTATATCCATAAAAACTAATCAGCCAATAGTAATTCTATATACCACGACAAAAATCATATATACCATGACCAGAAATTTATGAACCAAACAGAAATTTTTTTTCTAATTATGAAAAATAATTCAAAAAATCATAGAATTATACAAATCAATACCAATTATGAACAAAAGCAAGATTATGCAAAAAAAAATTAACTATAATAGCAACACAAATTAACAATAAAAATTAAAATCCCCAAATTCAAATAATAAATTAACCTAAAAAAATGTAAATTCAAAAAAAAAATTCATACCTCAATAATTCAATCAATATATTTCGCAATGCTAAGACGAATATACCATTAAAAAAGAAGAAATAACTGAAAACAAGAATACGTTTCTGGAAAAAAAAAATCTAAGAAGTAAATAGAAAGAGCAAGAGAAAGAGTGGGCGAGAGAGAGAGAAAGAAAGTGTAGAGAGAGAGACAGCAAGAGAAAGAGAGCGAGAGAGAGAGAAAGAGAGCATAGAGCGAGGAGAGTTCAGGAAGAGAGCGAGAAGGGGAGAATTTAGAGAGAGAGAGAGATAGAGAGAGAGAGAGAGAAAGCTAGAGCGACAGCGAGAAGGGGAGAGTTCAGCATATCTGGGCTTTTAGAAGGGCATATTTGGCTTGAAATTATCAATGGATCAAAAGATTGGACATTTCGCTATTAAAAGTGGGCTGTAGACATTTATCAATTTTTCGGCCCAAATATGACCAACTAGCTATTTAACCCTAAAATATATGTAGGTAGAATCTACAATATAGCAACTAGTTATCGGCTGAGAATAGAGAACACGATTTCATGAATTGAAGTAAGGTATCACATTATTTTTTTTTAAAAAAAAAAAATTCTTTGTTAATGTCATTGGCTAAGGCTTCTCTGTTTCCTGTCTTTAACTGTTATTCGCACTGGCATTCCTTTCTTATTTACGGCAAAGTTTTATTCCATGACAGAAAATTACAAATTAAAGTGAACGTGTTACACCTTCCTAAAGAGTAAGGAAGGCTCTGGAACCTTTGTTTTGATACATATATGTTACATTTATTACATGACAATAAGGTTTACGAACCTTTGTCTAATTTATTATAAAGTTTAATTTATTTTTCTTTGAAAATGATGAGAGGTCTAATTTTCAATTTATAAGGGAAATAAAAGAGATTACTTAATTTGACAAAAGCATCAACTATATATATGCATAATGCTATGTGTACCAAATTTTTTACCAAAATTTTAATACAACATATGTGGAAAATACTGCGATGCTTTAATGGAACTCAAGTGTGTGATCCAATGGTATGTACAACATGTAACCATTCATAACAACTATACATCCAATAATCAAATCATGATTTGAAATCCAGCTTGGCATTACTATACATAGGCAGCACACTGCTGTTTTACCACATAATTTTAATATAAAAATATGTATAATAATCCACACAGTCCATTCCCAGTATAATCCAATAATTTTTAATAATTAGTCAAACCATTGTAGAACCACAATTTTTCATAAATAAGTTTTAATGCAATTATAAATCAAAACAGATATAAAATCAGGTAATTGAACTCCTATCTCGATACGGTAGCAATACCAGGCTAGTGACACTCGTAGAATTGCTCGTTGGTCATTCGGATATTCGAACGGCAGTTTCCGAATCCCGGTAAGTCTACTTGAAAAAGTGACTTTTCCACCGGAGTCTCATATATTTATCTCGGGTAAAAGAATTACATGACTAAATAATTACAAAAATATCACTTTTTACAAACTTGGTAAAAACAGTAAAAGTGATTAAAATCTTACTGGCAGCGAGTTAAGCTGTGAAACTACTTAGAAGAGGTCGGTGACAGTGAGAGAAGACTCACCTGCCGGCGGTGAGACTAGACAACGTCGGATGGTGCTCTGGTGGCCGGAAAACTGGATTTCAGGTGTGATTTTCGGCGGGTACCTGCGGCGGCGTCCGACGGCAAAATGCAATAGGACCAGCAGCGTCGGCAACTACTCTTTCACGTATGCTGGCGCGTGGGTAGCAGAGGGCTACGGTGCGATGGCTGCTCGCAGCAGCAGATTCTCTCATTTTCTCTCTCGTCCTAGCCCTCAAATGTGAGAGTGAAGAGTTTCTAGAGGGGTTATATGCAATTTCAGAACACTATAGTCCTTGAATATAAAATTCTAGATATTTTGCTTATTTTATTCCGAAAAATCGAAATTACAACATTGCCATTGAGCTTAAAATGTCTCTTTTGCCTTTAAAAAGTCTCAGATTTTACAGTTCAACCCAAACTTGGACTTCCTCCAACCAAATCGAACAAGACTCAACGACATATAAGAATTAATCCTTGCTTCTTTTCAAAGAAACCATCTGTACGTTGAGGTACAAGGTCCTTTTCAGTGCATTAATTATAGAATGATTCGTGGGAAGAATTGCAATTATATAGTATTTTCTTTGCTCTCCATACAAGTCTGAGAATATAAGAATAGCTCGATTATGTTTCCCAGGTATCAAGTATAACCAGCTTCCAAATCCATGCTTTCCCTTTTTTGGCTAATTGGTCACAACAATGAGCTATCTTTCTTCCTTCCTCCTCATTTCCTCAAATACGCATTGAGCATATATATATATCTGTTAAGTTTCCAGAAAGGAAAACAAGATATAAAAGACCAAGAAATAAGAAGATTAATCACGAACAAATAACCCTATCTATCTCGACAATTAACAGATTACTTACAGATATCACATTATACCAATAAGCCATTTATCTCTTTCTCTCCCTTTTAAACATACATTGCTGATCAAGTCAATGGCGACCAATATTAGTTCTAATTTCTCAGGAAGAATCAAATATGTGGCTGTGATGGTGGCTAAAGCTGCTCCGCTGGTCCTCATTGGTGCGGGAGCATTCGCTGCGTACACTTCTTGGAGAAAGAAGCCTTCACTTCTTAAGAGGTCGACGTCGCTCGCACTCCTTCACGGCGGTGAAATGGCCTTACAAAGATTGGTGGAATTCCATGAAGCTCGAGCTGATGCATATCGGTTGGATTCAGCTGACTGTGAGTTTAGGGTTGCACTTGCACTTCTTGCTCGGGAAAAACCGGATTTTTGTGAACTAACGGTTAGCAAGGAAATTAATTTTATTATTACACTTGTGATGTTTGGTATATTTAAATTTTGTCCATTATTTCATAATAGTATTTTTATTTTGTACAAATTAGTGTCTCTGACTAAATTAGTTGGTTTAATTTCAGATATTGATAACCTGAATTTAATTAACGGTATTGTGTGTTTAAATGAAAAGAGGATTACTGCAAAGTTGGAAATGAGTCGAAAGGAAGACGAAGCAATAAATATATTGGAGGGGGAATTGCAAAAGGCTCAGAATAATGGGAGAACGCATGAAGCGTATGAGATTGAGATGTTACTTGTGGAAATGCTCATTTACAAGGTGTTAATTTGTTATTATCAATTCTTATTTCGTAATATTGTACATGTGCTATCTCTTGGTAATACCGTTTTTTCTAATGATACTTTATTTTTAAAAAGTGATATGTCGTTTAGAAAAAATTTTAGGTTTTCTTTTTTCTTTTTTTTTTTAACTTAATTTCGAAAAAAAAAAATCGAAAACTTTACTGGACAAGCCCTAATTGTTGGGTGTTAAACTTATTTTAGAAAAGTTTAAATTAACCGCCAAAAAACAAGTACCTCCCCTCAGAACTCCTATTGAAGAAATTGAACCTAAAAATTGAGAAAATACAAAATTATCAATGACTACGCACAGAAATAGTTGATGCTCATCGCACTCACCGACAAAATAAGAAGAAAAAAAATATAGAAATTAGAGTGTTTGTCCACTTTCTATACTTCATATCCATTTTTCTCTTTTATAGCTAAATGATCGAGTATATGTATTTTACTTTTGGTATATCGAGTTATATATATACTGACTTTAGTTTTTATATTGGTCCAATATATTAGCTTTTATATATAATTGGTACATCGTATTTTAAACTTGGTATATATACTAATATATAAGTTATTTTGCTGCATTATTTGAAAAAACTAACATCTACTTAAAATTAGGCCAATTCGGTCAATTTGCTATAAGACCAAACATTGGTTAATGTTTACATTTTAAGTGTCTTGAGATAGGTTAATCCAAAAATGCGGTATGGAAATAGCCTACCAAACAATTATTATTATTATTTTTTTTGCGCCAACTCTTTTTTAAAATGTACTTGATAAAAGTATTACAACTTATCACAAGTAACACTACAACAAAACAATAATAGAGCGGCGACATTTATCGCCGCTATAAAGCATAATGTCGCCGCTTTAGATCTAAAGCGGCGACAATGTTCCCGCTTTAGAGTCGCCGCTATAAGTTCGCTGGTATAGATACCTAAAGCGGCGACACATGTAGTCCCCGTATTAGATAATTTATAGCGGCGATAATTGTCCCCGCTAAAAAGTCGACAAAAATGCCATCTGGCATAACAATAGCGGCGACAACTTGTCGCCGCTTTTGAGTGAATTTTTATTTTTATTAAATAATTAATTAAATTAATTTTTTAAAGTGGCGACAACTTGTCGTCGCTTTAGAGTGAATTTTTTTTTTATTAAATAATCAATTAAATTATTTTCTCAATAATTAATCAATTTAAATATTTATGTAAAATAATTATTTTTAAATATTTATTTTTGAAGAATAAAAAATAATTCAAATTTAAATAAATAAAAATTACACTAAGACAAACAAAATAAATTAATTATTACTATAAAAATAAATAAAGTAATATTTTAAATAACATTAATATTAAATAAAGTAATAATTTATTTTTTATATATAATAATAATTAAAATAGGTCTTATTTTACAATTAAAATGATTATGTATTTATACAATATTAAAACTAATTTTGCTTATACTTTGAATATAATTAAGAATAATTATAAACATATAAAATATCATCTAAAAATTCCAAAACTATAAAAATATACAATAAATTTATCATGAAAAGTTTCACTAAATAATCATAATTATAATTATAATTTTTTCAATCCTAATTTCACAAACTAACAATATTAAAATTTTTCTAATTATTCTAAATTTTCCTAACTTTTTACTCCTAATATCACAAACTTTTTTCTCAAACTTTTTCAATTTAAATTTTCATCCAAAATTATCTATAATCAAATTTTCACAATATTCCACACAATTACAAAGTTAATTTTCTAAAATATGCCACATATTAAAATTTTACATATACCAAAAATTACCACATATTTTCTATTAAATAACAAAAAATCCTATAATATAATCCTAAACTAAAAACCAAAATTCACAAAAACTTCACAAACACCAAAATCTAATAATCTACATTCATCAAATCACAAATATCCAACAAAATATAAATTTCTAACATATTCATTTTTTCACCAATATATTAA
>JXTC01000395.1:244635-295119 GCA_002914845.1 Trema orientale | reverse complement strand
GAGTTAATATGAGGGCAATCCTATCAGGTCCTTAAAAGACTATATGCACCCTATTCACACTGCCACACTATTATACATCATGTTTCCTCCTAATACACTATAATTGGATTTTAAACCCGATAGGATCCAAATTCTACCCGCGAAAATGAAAATCCATATGTGCATATTAGAGAATTTGAAGAGGTAGTTGCAGCTAGGTTGAAATTTTTCCCTTTCTCCGTAAAAAATAAAGCAAAGAGTTGGCTAGACTCTTTGAGATCAAGATCCATAAGTACATGGGCAGAAATAACATAAGCTTTCTTTAAACAAATATTTTCCACATCGTAAGACTAATAACCTTAAGAGACAGATCTCAACATTTTCCCAAAAGGATAGTGAAACTCTATACCAAGCTTAAGAAAGGTTCAAAGAGTTGTTGAACATGTGCTCACATTATGAGTATGAAACTTGGCGCTTAATGAACTATTTCTATAAGGGACTTATCTATAGAGAGCGCCAATTTATAGAAATGATGTGCAATAGCGAGTTTCTACACAAAGACCCTGATTGAGCCATAGAGGACCTTAATGAGTTAGCTAAAAAAGCCTATACTTGGAATGGACCTAGCGCCACTGATAACACTAGTAGGTCACGACCAACTGAAATTTACCATCTTAGGGAAGAAGACAACCTAAAAACCCAACTAGATGTTTTGTCCACGGAACTTGAGGCATTGAAAACAAAATATAGTAAATTCACCCACACGGTTGTCAGGGTAGAAACTTAAGCTACTTATTTTGTCTGTAGGAGAATGGATAACCTAGCTCAGGATTGTCTAACCCATAGTGAGATGAGATGGGTTTACGAAGAATAATGCAACTCTCTTGGGATGTTTCAGAAGCAATACTCATCTTATTCCAACACATACAATCCTGGTTGGCAAAATCACCCAAATTTCAATTGGAAGGCTGAATCTAGCCAGCCCAAATCATCCTCGAACCAATGGAAATCTAAGGCACTACCACAAAGGCTTATCTTCCATCTCAATACAATACTCTACCACCAAGATCCTCTTTAGAAGGAACCTTGCAAGTATTTATGGAGGCACATAATAAGACAAACTAGAAATTTGAAGTTATCCTTACCCAAATAGTGGAAAAGAACAAAGAGATAAAGAGTCAAATCACCAAGTTAACTAGCTCTCTGATGATCCAAGAATGAGAAAAATTTCCTTCCCAACATCAATCCAATCCAAAAGGACAACACATGGCATAAACCTCAAATTCAAATGCAAACAACATCAAAGAGGTGAATGTCATCATTACTCAAAGTGGCAAGATTCTTGACGAACCAACTACGCTGAGCTCAAAGATCAATAAAAGCCTTACCACCACTCTAAGCAGTTCTGAAGAGGCCTCTCCACAAGAGCCTAAAAAGAAGCCTCTGGTACAAGTACCATTTCCCCAAGCTCTTCGAATGAGAAAGTTACCGAAAAATCAAGGTGAGATTCTTGAACACTTAAAAAAAATTAAAGTTAACCTGCCTTTCTTACATTTGATCAAGCAAGTACCAATATATGCAAAGATGATCAAGGACTTGTGCACTATGAAGAGAAAGCACCATGTTAAGAAGACTGCATTCTTGACCGAGTAAGTAAGTGTGGTGTTTAAGCAAAAAATACCGTCAAAATACAAAGATTCAGGATGTCTCATAATCACCTGCCATATTGGGACACACGAGTTTGGCCAAGCGCTACTAGATTTGGGTACAAGCGTTAACCTCATACCTTATTCAATTTACTTGTGCTTGGGCCTCAGAAAAATCAAACCCACATCTATGGTACAACAGCTTGCCGATCGTTCTGCACGACGACCGAGGAGGATAGTGGAAGATGTTCTACTATGGATTGATAAATCCTGGACACCCATTCCGTGGTTGATATTGAGTAAAAAATGTTATTGATCTTAGAAAGACTATTCCTTGCTACTATCAATGCCTTGATAAATTATAGGAATGGTTTGATGAAGCTATCATTTGGGAACATGACATTGGAGGTGAGCATATTCTATGTAGGATAACAACTATGAGATGAGGATGAGTGCTATCAAACCTACATGATAGATACACTTATCTCGAAGGAAGTACATTTATATAAAGAGTTTAAATATTTAGAATATCTCATCTACAACTCTGTTTTGGATCCATCACTTTTTCCTATTAATGCCATGAATATTTCTTCAGTTTCTGATGAAAAACAGGATAAGCATGCCACATGAAAGAGAGAAGCTGAAGCCCTCAGCCTTGGAAGTACCAAAAATTGAACTATCCTCACTACTTAAAAGTTTAAAGCACACATTCTTGGGAGTAGGTGATACCTTTTCTGTCATATTTCTTCTGAACTTAGTGCTAAACAAGATGAAAAATTGATAAATTTGTTGAGAGAATGTAAGTCTGGACTAGGTTGGACAATAGCTGATATTAAAGGTATATTCCCACTGATTTATTTCCATAGGATCCATTTAGAGGAAGGAGCTTAACTCCGTAGAGACTCCCAAAAAAGACTTAATCCTATAATGAAAGAAGTTGTTAAAAAAGAAGTCTTAAAATTGTTAGATGTATATATAATCTACCCGAGATCTGATAGTTAATGGATGAGTCTAACACAAGTAGTTCCTAAGAAATCTGGGGTAACTGTGGTTGAAAATGAGGTTGGTTTACCTGTTCTAACTAGGAGAGTAACTGGGGAGCGCATGTGCATTGATTATAGAAATTTAAACTCTTCTACCTGAAAAGATAATTTTCCATTGCCATTTATCGATCAAATCTTAGAAAGAATAGCTGGTCATCCATTCTATTGCTTTCTTGATGGATATTCAGGATATTATTAGATACAAATAGTGATAGAAGTTCATGATAAGACTACTTTTATATTCCCTTTTGGTACTTTTTCTTTTCATAGGATGTCATTTGGTTTATGTAATGTACCTGCTACATGTCAGAGTTGCATGATGAGTATATTTTCTAATATGGTTGAAAAATGCATGGAAATTTTTATGGATAATTTGACTATTTTTACTGATTCTTTTGACTCATGTCTACTTAATTTGAAAGCTGTTTTAAGGTGTATAGAAAAAGGTCTTATGTTAAACTGGAGAAAATATCATTTTATAGTGTATTCAGGGATTATTTTAGGGCACATTGTGTCTAAATGAGATATAGAGGTTGTAAAGCAAAAATTGAGTTGATCCTTAAGCTGCCTACACCCAAGACAGTAACAGATATTAGATCTTTTTTGGGACTTGTCGATTTCTATAGGAGGTTTATACAGAATTTTTCTACTATATCCTGACCATTGCATAACCTCCTGCTAAAAGATGCTAAGTTCATCTTGACTCAAGAGTGTAAAGATGCTTTCCAAATGGTCGTTGCTAAACTCATTTATGCTCTTATCATATAGTCATCAGATTGGAACCTGCCATTTGAAATTATGTGTGATACAAGCAATTATGCCGTGGGAGCTATCCTTGGTCAATGAAGGTAAGGGAAGCCCTTCGTTGTTTATTATGCTAGTATGACCTTAAACAATGCTTAAATAAATTATTCCACTACTGAAAAGGAACTACTAGCTATTGTATTTCCTTTAAATAAATTATGTACATATCAAATTGGTTCAACTATTACTGTATTTACTGACCATGCAACTCTTACGTACATTCTTTCTAAGAAAGATTTTAAAGCTCGCTTGATTAGGTGGATACTTTTGTTGCATGAATTTGATCTTACAATTAAGGATAAAGAGGGTATTAAAAATGTTATGGTTGATCATTTATCTCGTCTGGAGTTCAATGATTCAGCCGAAGGTCCACCTGTTCGAGATAACTTCCCTAATGAACACTTATTCACTATTAGCCAAGTGCTGTGGTATGCACATATTGTTAATTACTTAGTTTCTGGTGAAATTTCATCGATCTAGAGTGCAAAAGATAAACGTAAGTTCTTGGTTAAGGTAAAAAAATTTTATTGGGATGATCCTTACTTATTTAAGTATTGCACTGACCAAATTATGAAAAGATATATTCCAAAAACTGAGGTAAGCAGTGTCTTGAACTTTTGTCATTCAAAGGCTTGTGATAGTAATTTCTTTATGAAAAAGACTACTGCAAAGATTTTACAATATGGTCTTTATTAGCCCACTTTGTTCAAAGACACTAACACTTTTTGTCGTTCTTGTGAAAGATACCAGAAGTTAGGTGTACTAACTCGATGTCACATGATGCCCCTTAACCCTATTATTGTCATTGAGATATTTGATTGTTAAGGTATTGATTTTATGGGTCCTTTTTCTCTCTTTTTTTAGTTATCTTTATATTCTTCTTGTTGTTGATTCTGTGTCCAAGTGGATTAAGGCCGTACCATGTCGCACTAATGATAACATTGTTGTGGTTAAATTTTTAAAAGAAAATGTGTTATTTAGGTATGGTACGCCATATGTTATCATCAGTGACCAAGGGACACACTTCTATAACCGTTCTTTTGAGGCTTTGATGCGCAAGTATGGTGTTCTTCACAAGGTTTCAACTGCCTACCATCCACGAACCAATGGACAAGCCGAACTAGCAAATCGAGAGGTCAAGTGAATTCTAGAGAAGACAGTCAACCCTAACTAAAAAGATTGGTCATTATGTTTTTCTCATGCACTTTGGGCATATACCTATAAGACCATCCTTAGGATATTTCTATACCAACTTGTCTATGGAAAAGCGTGTCATCTACTATCAAATTAGAGCATAAAGCTTATTGGGCTATTAAGGTCCTTAACTTTGATTTAGATGTTGCAGTTCTCCAAAAGAAGTTACTGTTGGAATAATATCCTATGAAGCAGTTTATTATTTAGACATTATAAATAATATTTATTGGATTATTTACTATCTATTTGTTATTAATAAATTCCATGTTATAAATTTCTATTTTATTTTTGTCCTATTGATATACATGTGATGTGTATATTTATCTTATGCAAACATCTAAAAGATTCCAAGACATGAAATGAGTAATAAAAAATTATTCGTATGATGAGTTCATATGTGGGAGGCATTATATTCTTTATTTCATTATGTCTAAATTAAATTGTTCACATTCTGCATATTGAAGATGGAATACTTTACTATGCCATAGAATGTAGTGTTGTCTATTTAAATAATGAAGTCTCCAATTATCGAAGTGAGTCTTCGGATAGAAATACTAGTGTGTTATAAGAAAGTTATAACAGCATCGAATAGGACCTAGTGAATTAGAATTTGAGGTTAAGTGCCGTAACTCAAATTTCTATTTTCACTAATCTAGCGCTATTGTAGAAAACCTTAATACTAGTGGTTAACGAACTTACTTTCATGTGTTTTGTCTTTTTGAGTTACTAAAGGACTTGTTCCGATTTATGGTTCGAACTCCGGTATCTTGGAAGATGAGGTATATGAAATGTGTAGAACGTTTTTCATGATGGACACCATGCATATAATGTCACTTTGAGTTTTTTCAAGTACTTGGATGATATAAACCAGGGCCCCTGTATTCACTATGTGAATTTAACTGTGTTAGTATGAGCAGATACAAATACCGTAGTCAACTATTATCCATTAGATGAAAAATGGCAACTCAAAGGTAAATATGTACTAGAGAGGTAATACGGTAATTTCACCCTACTAGTACGGCATTACATTGGGGGTATGTCTGCAAGTATAGTATATGCTAAATGGATCAAGCTAATTAATTGTTAATAAGCTTCACAGAAAAATAAATGAAAATTAGTTCAAGAGTTCAATATTGGGCCTATAGTGGTGTGCTCCAATATTATTGGATAAGGCCCAATCATAATTAAGAGTTAATTATGATAGTGGATATATGGTCCATTGGAGCTTAGGCTTTATGGATCCATCTGGTCCCCTGTCTAGCTCAAATTAAAGCCCAATAGTTATTTGATGATCAGTTGAGCCCAACAAGCCCAATAAGCCTATTAGGGTTTACTAATCTCTCTATAGTTAAGAGAAAAGTTCTCTAACTACACAGAATATGAAATACACGTGAAACACTCTCTTGAGAAGAGAGTGTCACATGCATAACAGAGAGAAAATAAGAGCAGAAATCGGCCAGCACTAGGGTTCACCATCCTTGGTATTTTTCGGCCATCCCGGAGAAATCGGTTCGAAGAGATTGTCTTCTTGTTCTTCTATGGATCTCTTTGTTGGGAATCAAGAAGGTGACCACCTACCAGATCAATCAAACAGTTTTTGAGAATAGATGGGAAGACGAGAAGGTTGTGAAGCGAATCCGGGTATTGTTCTTGTCTAGGTCAAGAGTTAATTTATGTTAGATCACGATTCGAAACATTTTGTAAAAGGAAAAATTTTAAACGACCAATTCCGCTGTGTCTCTTGATTTTACAAAACTATGGTATTCTTGAAAATGATTTTATAAAAAATATTTTCCGAAAATTTGTTCCAAAAAACACCAGCAGTTACAGTTGTCAGAATTAGAAGAATTGAGAAATGACATGTATGAAAACTCCAGAATCTATAAGGCTAAGTTGAAAGCGGCTCATGACAAACAAATCATGAGGTAGAATTTTGAGCTAAACTAGGGAGTGTATCTTTATGACTCTCGATTGCATCTTCACTTTGGAAAGTTGAGATTCAAGATGGACCGATCCATTTGTGGTGAAACATATTTCTTTCAATGAAGCTGTAGAGATTCAAGATCCGTCTGATGGGAGAATTTTCAAAGTAAATGGACAATGGTTGAAACATTTTATGGAGAAGATAGACCAACTTGTGGAAATCACTTTGGTGGCTCATGTCTACCATAATTGATCAGGTTATATCTTTTGGTATTATATTTATTTTAGTTTTTCTCTTTCTTTTCAGTTTGTTTTGTTTTTCTTTTGAGTGTGTTTGTTAGTTGATTCATTTTCCTTGCTTTGATTTGGCATAAATGTCACTTATGTGTCCTCTTTGTTCTAGTATTTTCCTATGTTTCTATAACAATGAGGTTACTGTCCAATTTAAATTGGAGATGGTGGCATATTCATACACAAATGCACATTTGCACAAAAAAAATTGGTTTATTGCTTGCACTTTAATAATTGTTGAGTGAATAAGATGACATTTCATGATTATGAAGATTGATTTGAAAATTTTGCGTAGCTATCTATGTGTGGTTTCAAAATACTTAGTTTGAGTCACATTTTCTATCTTGATTACTAAAAAATAACTTTTGAAATATTTTGTATATAATTCTAAGCCTTTTGGTAAAATGGATGATTCAATACATATAGCCAAGAAAATCACCATATTTTAGTTTACATTTTTCTATTCTTACACATCTTTTGTGAGTGAGCGTAGAGATTAAGAAAATAACTTACGAACTTTCATTAATCTTTTGAACTGGTTAATCTCTGTTTAGAATACCATTTGCTAGAAAGATTGGATGATATACTTAAGGATGATATTGGTCAAAATGAGATATTGTTTTAGATTATTGAGCCACTAAAATTCTATGGGTAATCTCATTCATCTAGACATTTTTGGTAAGAAATTATCTTTATTGTATTCGTCTAAAAACAAAAAAAAATAAAAAATAAAAAATAAAAAAAATGCAAAAAAAAAAGGAATTGCCAAATTTCAGTTCAATAAAGCCTTCTCTCATTTAAAGAAGACAAATTTTCTTTTATTTTTCTTTAGATGTTAAGAAATAATTTTCTCACTAGGCTGTATCTGTATTATTCTTATGTTGACCACTGAAATCCTGAAATAAATTTATGGGAAGAATGTTTAAATTCTAAACAGTCAATTTTCCTATTAACTGATCAATGCTTGTTTATAAGTTTGTCCTAAAATTTCGTCCTCTCGACTGTTTCTCAGTTTTTCAACTCTATGATTGAATCTTTAGTATCAAATTGAAGTACTTTACCTGAGAGGAAATGAAGATGAAGCTTTTATGTGGATGAATTTTCTAGGACTATATGTGTTATGGTTTGAGATATAAAAGTTCTAGCTTAGTACACACACAATTTTGAAAGTTATGGTCGAAATAATCTTTATAGAACTTGTGATCTTACACTAACTTTTTAAGAGTAATGTTTATATAGTTTCTTTAGATTTTCTTTTCAATCTAATAATCTTTTTAATAATCTTTATAGAACTTGTGATCTTACACTAACTTTTTAATAGTAATATTTAGGTAGTTTCTCTAGATTTTCTTTTCAATCTAATTTTCATGCCATATCTCTTATTTACACTTGAATTGCAAGAGACTAGTAATAAGCTGATAGGGAGTTGTGATAAATGCAGTAAAATACATTTTGGACATCACATAATTAATGACATTTTTTAATGTTGTAAGACTTTTCGATGGCATTTTGATATTTGTGCTATTTGTATTGACAATCACCAAAGCAAATATATGTCTAAGGCACCAAACAATGAGCAATTTATGAGAAGCCCAACAAGAAATTAACGTTGAAGAAGAGTTCATAAAGTGTGTTAATAGATTTTCTCAGATCTGTCTTTTGTAATACCATTTACACCTCGTTAACATCTTAATTTCACAAAGTTGCCAACATACCGATCATAGTCCTACATCTTAGGAATCCAATTTTTCAACAATCACCTCATTTGATATATATAGCTTATTTGGTGTCCAAAATACTGATAAGTATTCATTACAGTCAAAGTTAAAAAATACGAACTTGATTGGTTCTACTTAATCCACTTAGTTATCCACATTCATTCCAGCCATTTTCAAGCCATCAATGTGGAAATCTTTCTAGCCATCTTCTACTAACCAAGTTGCTATATTGCCTTCAATTAAATCCATTCACACTTATTAAATCATGAACTAAGACATGTAAATGTTTAAGTACATGATAAGCTTAAATGGAGGGTTAGTGGCTAATTTAATGAATGCACCTAATGGAGCATTGGATGCTAATTTTTGAAGATAACTTGAAGGCCCTCCCATACTATAAAAGAAGTACCAAGGTACCATTCCAAGACACACCTAAAACATTCCATTTTTCATATTTTGAGAGAATTGTCTTTTAATTCTTCTTCGCATTTTCTCTCTAGAATTTGTGAGATGAATTGCAAGTTAGACTAGCTTTAGAGCAAGTTTGAGAGATGATCTTTGTTGTTTAGTTTTTCTGTTAATCTTCTTTGATTCTTTTATAAGGTTTTCAAGTTTATATATTTTCTTTGTTGAACTTTTATCTGTTAATAATAAGTGAATTTAGTGGTTATGTTCTTCAATATTATATAAATCTAGTCATGCTCCTTTTATATAGTTGCTGTTAGAATTATAATTGTTCTTGATTTGTTTATAGGTTTTCTTTTTACTACAATATTGTCTACTCGATATATTTTCGATTTCATATAACTTATAAAACAAATTTTGTAGAATTGAAAGAGTTTTTCAAGCTAAATTCTTTCATTCTTCTAAAAAAAATTTCAAGATCATATTTTCCGATTGTATGTTTGGGAAGTGAAGTATGCAACTGAGTAGTAATTAGGAATCAAAGTTAGTAACGGCAAAGAGAGCAATAAAGTGATTCTCAAAATATTGTGCTTATCATTTTGGTTATTATCTTTGTCCATTGTCTATTTTATTTTCCACATCACCTATTCATCGTTTTCTTCCTTATTCATGCTTTTCTTATATTCTTGTTAATCTTTCTTGTTGATTTATCTTCTCTGTAGAATTGACACCTTAAGCTATACTACGATACACTAGTATATTTTCAACGTAGACATATCTATAGAGTAAAAATAAAAATCTTCATTGAAAACTCCCCTATATATATCTGAGTACTTATTCAATGGGTATCAAAATATTTATCCATCCATGGTTACTCGGAATTGAATCGTTTGATTCATATCATATGGCTATAATAAGTTAAATAAATGTGTCAAAAAAATCTACTCTATTTAATATTATCTAGGTATAGAAGATTTAAATAGGGGTAAATTGTTTGTTACCTGTTGAGTTTGAATTCCTATAATCTAATTTTTATTTCATTTCATTTTATGTAATTGAATTCTGAAGTAAAATTTAATTCATAATCAAAACTAACTAACATAAAAAAAATATGTAATAAGAAAATCACTACTTACACTAACATCCAAATACCCTTTTAGTAATTAAATTGTGAAAAAGAAATATGCAATTCATGTTAAAAATAATTAAATTAAAAATAACAATAAAAAATTAATGTAAGAAAGTTTGATAATTAATTTCATCAGAAAAGTTTGATAATAAATTTCATATTATAGGTAATTAAAGAAATTCTAAATTTAACAAAAAGTGACAAAATCACGCCAACATTTATGTCGCAAAAAAAAAAAAAAAAAATGGTAGTTGGTACGTAACTGAATTCCAAGAAGATAATTCATACTTATTTAATTTTATTAAATTTAAATCTAAATTAAAAAATAAGAAACAAAAAGGAGAAGAAAAAATATCGTAATTGAGTGTAAATTAAAATAGAATATTCTTTTTAATTTCACAATTATATGAAAAATGATTCCAAAAACTTCCAGTAGAGTAAATATTCCAAAAACTCATTATAAATATGGATTAGAATGGAATTGGAAAGAAATAGGTTTCCTTACAAGAGTTAGAATTGAAATAGAAACAAACAGTCATAAGTTATTTTCTAATTAGTGAGATGTACCTATTGATGGAGCAAATTAAAACAAAAATACCTATTGATATTCTCTAAGAAAATGATCCTATATATAGCTTCTTTTTTTTTTCTTTTTTTCCTTGAATCCGTGCACATAGATAATCTTGGTTCCGCCAACCACCATCCAAGATTTCCCACCAAATGAAATATTAAGAAATGTACCAAATACTTTCCTTAAGTACTAGATTATAAAGATCGGTCTTTTCTTATTTATGTTAAATCTCACTAAATTTCTGTCTAATTACGCTTTAATAAAGTATCAACCTTAATTGGTAAGTAAAAAACAAAACTAAAAGGTTATTCTTTTTTCGTGAAAATTTTCTTTAAAACTAGAAAGCAAATCGATCAACAAGAAAATTCATTTTAACTTTTCTTAAGCTGATAGAAAAGACGCTAAGACGTCACATTCGTTTATAATCTTTCTTTTCTTAGCGTCCCTCTCTGTATAGCCATGTCTGCACAAAACTCTACTTAACCGAACATATTTAACTGTTTCAGCAGATATTATACAAAAATGTGGACGTATATGGTATATAAATAGGTTAGGATTTCACTCAAAAAAAAAAAAAAAAAAAGAATAGGATTATATACACAACTATATATATATATAGAGTAGATAATCCGTTTTCTCATTCAAAATTATTAATGTAAATTTCCTTATAAGAGCGTAAGTACCAATATCAAAATACCTCTGCTTTTGTCCATAAGAACTTTGTAGTATTGTTCATTGTAATAATATTGCCATAACAAAATTAAAGATACTAGATTTTCATATCATTAGATTTGAGTACACTAATTACTACGTTTAAAATAATAAACATATTTGCTTCATATACTTTTACAAACAAAAAGCAACAAATATAGATCAAAATAGTTAGGTCGTTATCTATGTATATAATAAGTGAAGCCCACCTATAATATTGCATGCGTTGCAAATTCGACTACAAATATCTCTTCTTTTTTTTTCCCCCCCTTTTTTCTTCAAGCTTTTCAGGATGCAATTTTTTCAGTTCACTTATATTATTAATCTCATCCTTATATTATGTACTGCTTCCGCTTATTCCCGCCACATTGCTAATTCAATGAAGTACGACACCCCTCAGGATGTCGTTTCTTGGACTATCACGGTTGATAAATCAGGCCAAGGAAATTTTACCGGGGTCCAGCAAGCCATTGATTCCGTGCCAAAGAATAACGTTTATTGGGTTCGCATCCACGTTAAAGCCGGTATTTACACGTAAGTAATAACACTAATTTATATATATATATAGTTCCCAATCCAATAGGAATTAAAATCAAAGTACAAAGAACAATATGACAATATTATATATATAAAAACATCCTTACGAGATTTGCACCCGAATATTAGCCTCTTTTTTCTCTCTTTGCGACTCAAAGTATGACAAACATAATTTATAAAGAAAATATGAATACAAAAACAATAGTCTACAATGCGGAACAACCATAATACAACTAAAATGGCAGCCAAAATAATGCAAAAACCAAAGCTTAAATGAGGTATCCATGAGATCATATCATGTCGTTTTGGATAAATTTTACTTAGAATATCTCTCTTTCAAAATTTGGCCACGAAGTTCTTCAAAAAAAAAAAAAAAAAAGGAATAATACATGGTCACGAAGAAAAGAGTAAAAATCTAGTCAGGAAAAAAAAAAAAGAATACATAATATAAGTATATTACTATACTTAGGCACCAATATTCCGGCCAGTATATTACTATAGTCAGGAAAAAAAAAAGAATAATATTACTCAACTCTTTGCCATGAAAAAATGTGGTAATGAATTTTAGGGGACTTCTAGTATAGGAGGGGCAAAAATTTCCTTACTCGTAAGAGGGGTTTTTTTACCCATTAGATCAAAATCAATGGTTGTTAGTTGTTAAAGATAAAACTTGTTTCCATGTGTTGGTTTACACTTGATTTTATTATATGGCATTGCCTAGAGCCGATAAAGAAGGAAAAAAAAAAAAAAACAAACAAACTTAGATAAAAGAAAGCACGATCTACTCCTTCCAGAAAAAAAAAAAAAAAAAATCTTGTTTTGCTCTCTCTTTCTCATTTTTCTTTGTATTCTTTGCTATTTCCCAGCTTCGTTCGTCTCGTTTTGGTTTTCATGTTCTCCTATTTTCTCTTTGATTCTAGGATTTGTATTATTTTTTTCTCTGCAAACAAACAGAGGCTATTTTCTGGTATTGTTCATCTCTTTCACTGTTTTTGCACATTCACCCCTTTTCTCTTTGACATTAGGATTTGTATTATTTTTTTTTTTTCTGCAAGCATTGGATGCTTTATCTATGGAGTTTTTGTTTATAGATTTTTTTTAATAGAGTTCAAAAAGAAAATAATGCCATGTCAAGGAAGTTCCTCTCTCATGAATCGCCACTGGCAGTGATATGCTGGCCAAGGAACAAGTTTTGGACATAGACTCGATTTTATATTTTTAAAACCTTTAACTTTCCAAAAACATTAAAAATACTCTTTGGCAGCCACATGTGAGAAACTTTTGACTCTTGAGAGGAAGGGTGGAAATCTAAGAGAGAATGAGAATAACATAAGAGGGCGTAGGGAAGAGAAAATTTCTTTTTTTTTTTTTTGAAAAAAACCATTAAACCCATAATTACTTCATTTACAGATAATTACTCCATTTATTGATGTATTATTATGTGGTAAGATATATGTTATGGCAAAAACTTTTACAGTTAGATCCTTTATAAGCCGTTTGATTAAAAAGAAAACCCCTCCTACAGATAGGAGGCTTTTTGCCCCTCCTATACTAGAATTTCCCATGAATTTTAATTGGGCAAAACAATAACTATAAATAAGTAAAAACAAAAAAGAAAACTATTGGACTATGATCCAAGTATATATATATATTAAAAGGGCACCAATCCAGTAGGTATTTTTTTTTTTTTAACCTATGTATAGGTATCATTTTGGTCAATGAAATTTTATCATGAATATTTTTTTATAGTAAAAAATAAGAGAGAAATAATATTGATGATGCCCGTCTTTTTATGTATCTCATTATAGCTGCCGAATCACCATTAGATAATTGATCCAACGACTAAAAAAAAATACCTACCCATAGGTTAAAAAATAAATACCTACTAGATTGGCAATGATATTAAAAATGAACATTTTCTTTTTAACCTATTTATAAGTATTTTTTAACCTATTTATAAATATTCTTTTGCCTAATTAAATTTATCATACACGTCTATTCATGTAAAAAGTAGAAAGATGAATAATATTAAATAAAATGTATTTATTAATTATTATTATTTTTTTCAAATACTTNTATATATATATATATATTAAAAGGGCACCAATCCTGTAGTTTTTTTTTTTTTTTTTAAACTATGTATAAGTATCATTTTGGCCAATGAAATTTTATCATGAATATTTTTTTATAGTAAAAAGTAAGAGAGAAATAATATTGATAATGCACGTCTTTTCATGCATCTCATTATGGTCGCTGAATCACTATTAGATAATTGATCCAAAGGCTAAAAAAAAATACCTACCCATAGGTTAAAAAAAGATACCTACTAGATTGGCAACCATATTAAAAATGGGCATATTCTTTTTAACCTGTTTATAAGTATTTTTTAACTTATTTATAAGTATTCTTTTGCCCAATTAAATTTATCACGCACGTCTATTCATGTAAAAAGTAGAAAGAGGAATAACGTTAAATAAATTGTATTTATTAATTATTATTATTTTTTCTAAATACTTAAATCATTGAGCCATAATTAATCCAACGGTAAAAAAAAAATACCTATAAATAAGAAAAAAACTAGGAAAAAAAAAGAACAACCACCTACTGGATAATGATTATTTATTAGAATTAGGTGAAATAAACAAGTAAGTTTTAACAAAAAGACCTATATTTTAAAACTCTTTATAAAATGGTCTTTTTGCATGGTCGAAGAAATTAAAAACATATGACTTTTTGCAAAAGTGTGTCTCAAAAGGGACTCTTTTATCGCCAACTCACCATATCTATACTATGTTTTATTTTAATGATATGTTCTAGTGAGAAAGTGTCGATCCAACAAGATAAACAGTACATAGTTCTTGAAGGAGAGGGTAGGAAAACGACAGTCATTACTTGGGATGATGGTGGCAGTTCAATCAAAAGCTCCACATTCACGATGTTAGCAGATAATTTCGTGGCACGTGATATTACATTCCGGGTAATTAATGATCTATTATAAATATGTTAATTAAATAGTTTAATTTGGTCTTGATATAATTATGGTTTAATAAAACATATATGGTACAACTTACAGAATACATATAACCTTATCAAAGGCAATACAAGAAATATCACATGGGCACCAGCGGCATTGATCGCCGCGGACAAAGTGAGCTTTTACCGATGTGGTTTTACTAGCATACAAGACACCTTAGGTGATGCCCGAGGCCGTCACTACTTCGATTCTTGCTATATTCAAGGTGTTATCGACTTCATCTGGGGCAATGCCCAATCATTTTATTATGTACGTATACCAACCTAGTCACTATAGTACTATTTTGTTTTAAAAGTACAAATTACTGAATTTAAAACCCGTAAATAATCGACCAAATTATATTGTGTCATATATAAGCAGATATATGAAGAAACCATCGACCGAGGCAGAGGGGCCATATTTACATGTAGTTTTGCAAAAAATAAAGTTATGTTCGCATGGAGGGGGGAAAAAAAAAAGAGTTCGAAGATTTTATTCGTTCTATAGTAATAATGAACTTAGTTAAATTGGATGGCAAGCCAGTGAAGTGAACCACAAGAGAGTCAGATTCCCATGTAGTTAAATTGGATGGCAAGCCACAAGAGAGTCAGAATCTTCCCTTATAGGGTCACTACTTTTTTGAAAGTATGGAAAAACTTATAAAGTGTCTCAATTTTTACTTTCTTTCCAATGCGAGACTAAAGGCATAAGCAAAGGTTTGATTATTTTACGTAGTCTCTTTTCTTTGTATTTGAGACAGATAACTCCAACAAATAATCGACCAAATTAATTATTATCTAGTAGTGCATGCCCATATTGACCAACGATATGGATTATAGTACTCGTATTAATTATTATACGATTCATGAAATTAGTTTTGGCTATATGTGGATATTGCAGAAAAGCTTTCTGGACGTAACGAGAACGAAGTCGGTGCTAGTAGGTGATCATGATCATGATCTTGAAAATGATGATAAGCATAATGGGAATGTAGGCGCTTATATTACAGCTCAAGGCCGAGAAAGCGCTAATGAAAGTAGCGGTTTTGTGTTTAGTTTTAGCAACGTGATTGGAAATGGTCCTGCGTTATTAGGAAGGGCATACAGAAACTTTTCCAGAGTGTTGTATTACAAGACGCATATGGACAATATTATTTCACCTCAGGGTTGGGATGCATGGGAAAATGGTGGTCACGAGTAAGATTTTTATCATTTTTCTTTCCTATTTTTAATTTTTTTATTAAGACTTACACTATGCATATATATAATTATACATACATATACTAGTAAAGAAGAAACCCACTATTCACTCAATTTTTTTTTCCTTTTTTTGTGTGTTTTTCCTTCAAATTGTGTAGAGTATCTCAATTTTCCCCTAAAATATTAGAAGTTTCAATTTGCCCTTGAACTGCTAAATTGTCACTCTGTTAGACAAAACATGAAAAAACGCACCTGCTCTTCTTTTATTTTTTATTTTTATTTGTCCCAAATACTCATTTGGGTTTTCAAAGAAAAAGAAAACACTCTAATTATTATACACATGCTATTTTTGCACATTTGCCTAACAGAATTAACAATTTTAGATTTTTATGAGGCAAAGTTGATACTTTTAGTAGTTGTTGTATAGTGAAACATTCTACATATATAATTTGGGAGGCAAACATAAAAATAAACCAATAAAAAATAATAAAAACTTGCCCACATTTGTGTGCCAAAAGTTGGTTATCTTTTTTGAGTAGGTAATAGATTTTCTGATCCCATTTAGAAAAAAAAAAATAAAAGAATAATATACTTTTTTTAATGATAGAGATTTCATCACTTATGCTGAGGTGGACTGTTTTGGACCTGGGGCTGACACTTCCAATCGCGTAAATTGGGAGAAGCAATTGTTGCAGGAAGAACTAAATTCGTTGATCGATGTCAATATTTTCATAAACCAAGATGGATGGTTGGAAAAACAGCCAATATAATTAAGCAGTCATATTTATAGACCTTGACTACAATGCAAGATTTGTATTGGGGCCTATGTAAAAAATACACCCTATATGAGTTTTATTACACAAGAAAAACAGATATGATGTATAACATGTTAAAAATTAAGAAAAACATTAGAAAACGCATACCTTGTTACATGGGGCAAACAAATATGATGTATAAACACATTGAAAAGTGCGAAAAACATTAGAAAATGCATACCTTACATGGGGCACCAGTACAAGTGGGGCACTATACATAGACTCTACATTTATACAATATATTTAATTGAACTGATGATCATGATTATCTAGCTTGCTAGTATGTGTTGTTAGAAATCATCGGGATTGAAATAAACCACATATAATACATAGAATATTCATGAAAAATAGATAGAAAAGGATTGTTGAGTTCTTATCTAAGTCCATTGTTTGTTTAACTGAGGACTGGAGATATTCAGAAGATCACTGAAAGTGGAAGCGTATGGAGATGAAAATTGAAGGGCTTGAGGGTCAGGTTCTTCTATTGCCTAAGACCTAAATCACTCAAATAGATATCTCTGTTATTGATGGTAAGCAACAAAGAAAGAGTGTATGCGTTCTGGCTACAGGGACCATAACCCTAATTTTAATCTATATATGATAATATTTTGTTGGTTATCCATCAACCCAACTGGATAGTACTAATAAGATATCCATATATGAGTTCATACTCATTGGATATTTAGACCTACCCAGTAAACCACTTAAACTGAGTCTACTTAGAAATAACATGACCTAATACAGTTGTTTAATATGTGGCCCATTATTATTAGGAAATATAATTTCCTAACAATCTCTCGCTTGGGTCATATATTTTCCAAAAATAACGGTATTGTAAAACTGAAGTATGACCATTAAATTGCTATATTATTCTTGAATATCCCCAAAATTATAATTTTGTCTATCAGACATATTAGCACAAAACTAAAACGCCCATCGTTACACTTATTTGGATGTCAACTAGAATCCTCAGTGATCGCCATACTAATATACATCCAAATGACATAAATCAAGTAAATGTGGCACGGAAATTACACGCAATACGATTTACCGTGCCTATTTCCAACCGGTCCTCCTCAAACTTTAGTAAGATCAATCTTAATCTTTCTCATTTAGTGCATTATTACAAACTTATTGTTAAACTATAATAGGAAAGCAAGAAATATGAATGAACATCATATATTAAAATGAGCAGAGTCTACATGAAAATCCATCAATAACCAAAGTACTACAGTAAATAAAATAAGTAAGTGTCACAAACAAGCATCTAAACTAAAATAACATAAAATACAAACTCCCACTAAAGCTATACATTATCTGAAAATACAACACCCATATGAGCAGCATGCTCATGAGACACCTTGGGTGGTAAAATCTTAGTGAGCGGATCCGCAATCATAGAGTTTGTATCGATATGCTCTATAAATTAACTCCAATCAACTCTGAACTCTTTCTTTTATATCTAGGGACTTGATGTCTATGTACTTCGACTTCGAAGAGCTCCTGTTGCTGTTGGAATATAGAACTGCAGAGTTATTATCACAGTAAAGCTTCAATGGCCTTTCAATACTATTTATTATATGCAGCCCGGTGACAACGTTTCGCAATCATATCCCATGATTGGATACCTAATAATAAGCTATAAATTATGCCTCTATAGTTAAAGTAGCTATGAGTGTCTGCTTGGCACTCTTCCAGAAAATAGCTCCTCTAGCTAGAAGAAAAACATAGCCTGATATATATGGATCTTTTGCTGTCTAGGCATCCAACAATATTAGAATTGGCATTTATCATATGATCTCCAAAATATCTGATTTTCGATATATGAGCATTTAATTTTTCGTTCTCTGTAAGTACCTCATAACCCTCTTTGCTACCTTCTAATGATCCACTCCAGAGTTACTCATGTATCTGCCCAATATACCAACTATGAATGATCCGAACATATACATACTTGAGTATACATTAGACTTCTTACAGCCGAAGCATAAGGAATCTTCTGTATAACTTCTTTATCAATGTTATTCTTAGAGCTTTATGTGAGACTAAATTTATCTTCTTTAGACATTAGAGTATCTGTTGGTGCATATTTTCCTATACTAAATCTACTGAGCGCTCTTTCGATGTAGCTTTTTTTTGATAACCTAAGGATACTCCAAGAGCAATCTCGGCATATTTTTATACCTAACACAAAAGAGACGACTCTAAGATCTTTTATTTCAAAATTTTTCGCAAGAAATCTCTTGGTGTCATGTAGTAAGCCTATGTCACTATTTGCTAGTAGTATATCATCTACCTAAAGCACAAGGAAGATAAATTTACTCCTACTGAACTTATAATATATACAATCTTCAATGGATTCACCTCAAAGCCAAACGAGATGATCACATCATGAACCTTGTGATATCATTGACGGAAAGCCTACTTGAGACCATAGATAGTCTTCTTGAGTTTGCAGACCATAGACTTTGAATCTCCAAAAACAAAGTTTTCTGGTTGCACCATATAAATTGTTTCATCAATGTCACCATTAAGAAAAGTAGTCTTAACGTCCATCTGATAATGCTCAAGATTAAATTGAGCCACAAGTGTCATAATTACTCTAAAAGAGTCATTCGAGACAACTGGATAGAAGATCTCTTTAAAGTCATACCTTCCTTCTGAGTATAACATTTGGTGACAAGACGAGTCTTATATCTTTCAACGTTACCTTTTGAATCCCTTTTGGTCTTAAATATCCATTTGTAACTAATAAGCTTCTCACCTTCAGGAAATTTTACTAGATCCTAAACATCATTGTCTCTCATAGACTTCATCTCCTCATTTATGGCATTGATCCACTTTTAAAAATGGGTACTTTCTTTGACTTGAGTAAAGTTATTTGGGTCATCTTCCACTATCCCAATGTCAAAGACATGTTCCTAGAGATATACAATATAATCATCCGGAATTGCACTTCTCCTTTCTCTAGTGGACCTTCTTAAGGGCACTTATTCTTGAGGTTGTGCAGTTTACTGTACAGAAGCATTTACCTTATATGAGACAGTAAGTATTTGATCATTGTCATTATTTTGTATCAGAGGGTTTGCATCTTGAACAATGTCAGGAATAATGTCATGAGTTTCCTAAACATTGTCAATAATAACTATAAGAGGAGGAACGAATTCCTCTTCAAAAACAATGTCTCTAATTTTACCTTCCCTTCTAAACTCAGTATCTTCAAGAAATCTGGCATTTTCTGTCTCGAAGAAGGACCTGATAGAGGGATTATAAAATTTATATCCCTTTGACTTTTCAAAATACTCTATAAAGTGGCAGCTAACTATTCTGGAGTCCAGTTTCTTTTCATTTGGCCTATAAGGCCTTGCCTTAGCTGGACAATCCCAAATGTGTTTGTGATTAATACTGGGCTTTTATTCAGTCCAAAGTTCATAAGGGGTTTTAGCTACTACTTTGCTTGGTACTCTGTTTAATATGTACATTGCAGTCTTGAGTGCTTCTCTCCAAAGTAATTCTGATAAGGTGGAATGACTAATCATACTCCTTACAAATATCTTTAACAGTATTCAGCAATACCATTCATGCTAGGTTTTCTTGGCATAGTGTATTATAGAATGATGCTGCACTTTTTTAAATACATAGCAAAGGGCTATGTACGTTGTGCACTTGATCTATCATATTGACCGTAGTATTCACCACCATGATCAGATTTGGTAGCCTTAATTTTCTTATCAAGTTGATTTTTAACTTCAACTTTATAAGCCTTAAATGCATCTAGTAATTGTGACTTCTCATAAATTAGGTAGATGTACCTATGGCGAGAATAGTCAATTATGAACATGATAAAGTGTTATTGCCCATTCCAAGAAGCCGTAGGGAACACAAATATCTGTACGTATTAGTTTTAAGGCACTAGAGCTCCTATTGGCACCTAATTTTCTAATGTTTGTCTATTTTTCTTTCATACACTTAACACAAACTTGAAAATCTAACAAATTAAGGGGACCAAGAATCTCATCGGATACTATACGTTCAATTCTTTATTTAGAAATATGTCCTAAGCGTCTGTGTCATAACATAAATGAGTCTTCGTTTGTTAATTTTCGCTTTGTACCTCTTGAGTTTACATGCATAGTTTCATTAACAGGGGGTTGAGTATTTAATATGTATAGATTGTCAATAAGAATACCATTATCAATAACATTTGAATCAAGCATAAGACTAAACGAATTATTTTCGAAAGAACAAAAATAACCAGATTTGTCCAATACAGAAATAGAAACCAAATTCTGTCTTAAAGACAGTAGAATAAATGTCTCATACAAGTCCAAGTGTAGACCAGAACTCAAATACAATCTGAAATGACCAATGGCCTATACCTCAGTTGTTTGGCCATCACCCACATAGATAAATTTTTCAGCATCACTTAGTTTTTGGCTCCACAGACAACTTTGCATGGAAATACTTATGTGAGTAGTAGCATTAAAATCTACCCACCAAGTATTCTTAGGTGCGTAAGTTAAATTAACCTCATAACAAATATAAATAAAAAGTTTATCATTTTTAATACACCAAGCTTTGTACTTAATTAGAGCATTCCTTCTTCACATGCCCAACCTTACCACAAAAAGAGCAATCTTGCTTATTTTGCTTCTTTTGAACCTTAGAAGGTGGGGGAACTGCAGCTTCCTTTCCCTTGTCCATCTTCCTCTTCTTTGCCTTAGAAGTAGTGGTTAAGTTAGCACTTTCTGGCCTTTCAGCTTTGATTTTCTCTTCCTCTTGAACACAAATGGAAATTAATTTATTGATGTTCCATTTATCCTTTTGGGTGTTGTAAATTGTCTTTAAATTCCTATACTGAGTAGGAAGAGATAGTAGTATAAAAGCCACAAGTAAATTCTCAGAAATTTCTAACTTGAATTCTTTAAGCTTATCAATCAAATGAGATATCTGTATGATGTACCCTCTTATGTTCCCCTTGCCACTGTACTTTACTGAGATGAGTTTATCTAGGTTGTAATCATCTCTCTTTTCATTCTTGAGATATAATTTCTCAAGAGCAGTAAGGAAAACTTTGTCATTTTCCTCCTTCGGCAAAGAGCCCTGCATGGTTTTCAGAATAGAGCATTTTATGATCATGATATTCATATAATTGGATTTCTCCCACTACTCAAAAGTCTTCTTTTCATCTAAAGAACTTTGCTCTGTAAGAGTAGCGCGTTGTCCATTCTAAGTGCTAAGTCAAGATCCGTACAACTTAGTACGATCAAAACGCTCTCTTTCTATGCCTTAAAGTTTGTGCCGGTAAGCACAGATATAGAACTTAAGTTGGCAGAAATAGTAGCAGCAAAAATTGAATAAAGAACAAAATAAAAATAGTGGATTAAACATACTCCAAAATAGTGAATTAAACTAAGTCCATTATTTCTTTAACTGAGGACTAGGGATATTTAGAAAATCACTGAAGGTGGAAGCGTATGGAGATGAAACCTTGAGGGCTTGAGGGTTAGGTTCTTCTATAGCCTTAGACCTAAATCATTCGGATGGATATCTCTATTACTGATGGTAGGCAATAGAGAAAAGAGCATATAAATTGTGGCTACAGGAACCATAACCCTAATTTTAATCTATATTTGATACTATTTTGTTGGGTATCCATCAATCCAACTGGATAGTACTAACAGGGTATCCATATATGAGTCCATACCTATATATTAGATATTCAGACCCTACCCAATAAACTACTTAAACTAGGTCTGCTTAGAAATAACATGGCCTAATACAGTTGTTTAATATGTGACCCATTATTATTAGGAAATATACTTTCATAATATGTGTGTTTGCATAAAAAAAATTTATCATTTAACAAAATTTATGTACTTAGTGTTTAAGATCATATTTTAATTTATATATTGTTGTGTGATCATTATTATTTAATATTTGTTATGGTTGTGGTCAAATATTTATATTGTCTTTCATTATCTTTAATTCCCCTACGTATAAAGTGACAATTTTGGATTGACACTATACACATACTTATCACATTAAGAGCATAAATATATGATTCACAAGTGATGAGAAAACTCTTTTCTTTCTCGTCGGTTGTTGGATGACGCATGCCTTTTTTTTGAGTAATGCTAATATTATTAGTAATTATATGCATTCTAACAATAGTCATTTTATCAACCTTTCATTTGGACACCAAGTTAATTAATTGACATGTAGATAAAGTGGCAACATTATAAATAATGAGAAAACTAATGGTATTATAGAATAAAAAATGCCATACATCAGTCAATGAACTTGTCATATGAGAAAGAGTCTAACATAATTTTGATTAAATTTGCCAATATGATGGATATATATTTCATTCCTAAAAATACATGCTTGGTATATTATTAAATATAACACAAGGAAGATTTTTATATTTCTCCTAATTTTTTTAGGCAGATATTTTTCGTAATTAATATTGTAGGATTTACCATTGGGAAATTCTAAATGCATCAACAGATAGACTATCTACATTCATTTTCTTTGTATATCACAAAAGATTTATTTTGTTATTTTATTTTTTCTTTGTACATTTCTTGTATTTCAAATTCAATTCTGTATATATAATCTTTTTTTTTTTTTGTATTTTCTAAATTCTTAATTGGGCTGGTGTTGCTCAATTATTTAGTTTTTTTCTAGGTGATTTTGAAGAATGGAAAAATAAATTCCTTTTAGGATTTAAGTAAATTCATAAGTTTATTTTTTTCCCTTACTTAGGCGTTGGTGCTATATATAACATAATAGGCGTATTTAGTTTCAATTGCCCCTTTTAGTAATTCTAAATTAGGATAAATTTGTTACTAAAAATATGAATGTACGTAGTCCAAATATTGATGAATTTAGAAGTTCCCTTTACCATTATTTTATTTTCTTTTTCCAACTACTATATCGTACAGATTTTTCCTCTTGTTATGCATTACAAAAGGTGAGATAAACTAGTAGTCCTAAAAACATAATATAATACAATCCATTCAATGCAAATCATAGTAATACATTACAATGTACATCGAATGATTGTGTCATAATCATATATATATATAGTTTTTATTGAACAAATCAACAATTGTGGAACCACCAGTCACATTGTTGCTCACATTATAGGAAAAAAATGTTCACCAACCAGCCGTAATAGCAAAAGTAAAAAAGTCAGCCATACTAACAACAGTAAAAAGGTGGTGTTCTCACTTGTTCTTACCACCTCTTAAGTTCTATAAATAGGGGAACTTCATCACTTATTTTACATTCCATTCTAAATTCTCTTCCTTTCTAAGAGAGAATTCAAGCTTCAGAATTCCTCTTAGTATCTCACTTGTTTTCTCCTAAATTGTTTAGAGAGAGTGTTTTCTCTTATTTCAAGAGAGAAGGGTTCTTTTGTTATCTCCTTGTATTTAGAGAGAAGTGAGTTGTAATCTCCTTTTCATAGTGAAATTCTTCACAGTCTTGTCCGTGGACGTAGCCTAAATTGGGTGAACCACGTTAAATCTTTTGTGTGCTTTATCTTTTTCATTTTACCTAAATTTTCTCAACTCGTATTTTAGCTGTGTGTTATTGTTTCCACAAAGTCGATCTCCTAATAGTGGTATCAGAGCCATTAGTTAAAGTACTGTTCACATATAATGAAACGGTGGTAACTGAACAAATCGTGGTGAACAAAAATGGCAGTGATATTTGATATTGAGAATTTTAATAGGAGTAATTTCTCTCTATGGAAAGTAAAGATAAAGGCAATCTTGAGAAAAGATAATTGTCTAGCAGCAATTGAGGAAAGACCTACTAAGATTACTAATGATAAAAAATGGGACAAGATGGATGGCAATGCTGTCGCTAACTTATATCTGGCGCTAGCATATGGAGATTTGTCAAGCATTGAAGAAAAGAAGTCACCCAAGGAAATAAGGGATACGCTGACAAAACTGTATCAGATCAAGTCACTGCACAACAAAAGTTTCTTGAAGAGAAGGCTTTACACCATTCGAATAGCGGAAACAATAACAGTGACCAACGAGATCAATACCCTCAACTCTCTATTTTCACAGCTTACACTAATGAAGCATAAAATAGAGAATAATGAACGTGCAGAAATCTTACTTTAGAGTCTACCTAATTTGTATGATCAACTCATCATAAATATAACCAGCAATGCTATAACTCTAGTTTTCAACGATTTTACAGCTACTGTTCTTAAAGAAGAAAATCGGCGTAAGAATAGGGAAGACAGATTTACAAGTTCACAGCAAGTAGAGGTTTTGACAATGAGAGGGAGATCAACAGAGCGTGGTCCCAGTGGGAGTTGGAGTCATAGTAGATCAAAGTCAAGAAATAAGAAGAATGTTAAGTGTTATCACTGTGGCAAGAAAGGGCACGTCAATAGGGAGTGCTGGCAACTCAAGAAGAATGGAGATTCCAGAGAGAAGGATCTTGATTCATCAAATGCTTATAGGAACATTGCAAGTACTTCAGATGATGGAGAAATCCTGTACAGCGAAGCAACAATGGTTTTTAACGATAGACGGCAGCTCACTGATGTTTGGTTAGTAGATTCTGGAGCAATATGGCACATAACTTCTCAGAGAGAGTAGTTTCATACATATGAATCTATCTTTGGAGGATCTGTATTCATGGGTAACAATCATGCCTTAGAGATCACTAGGATTGGTACCATCAAGATAAAAGTGTATGATGATACTATTCGTACTATTCAAAAGGTGCGACATGTAAAAGATTTGAAGAAAAATCTATTGTCTTTGGGATAATTAGATAACCTTGGTTGCAAAACTCGTGTCAAGAATAGAACCATGAAGATCTTGAAGGGTACGCTTGTAGTAATGAAGGCAGAGAAGATCGCAGTGAATCTATACATGCTTAAAAGAGATACACTGATAGAAGCAAAGGCATCAGTTGCTTCAATAAATTCCGGAGAATAATCAACGATGATGTGGCATCATAAGCTCGGCCATATGTCGGAACGAGGCTTGAAAATTCTCTCTGAACGGAGGTTGCTTCCTGATCTCACAAAGGTATCTTTACCCTTTTGTGAGCATTGTGTCACAAGAAGCAGTATAGACTAAAGTTTAGTATATTCAGTTCTAGAAGTAAAAATGTTCTAGACTTGGTTCACTCTGATGTTTGGCAAGCACCAGTGATGTCCCTAGGAGGAGCTAGATACTTTGTATCTTTTATTGATGATTACTCTAAGAGATGTTTGGTGTATCTTATCAAGAGGAAAGCAGGTGTGTTTTCAGTCTTCAAAATATTCAAAGCATGGATAGAGCTTGAATCTGGAGAGAAGATCAAGTGTTTGAGGACGAACAATGGAGGAGAATATACAAGTGATGAATTTGATAACTTCTGTCAACAAGACGGTATCAAGAGACAATTCACAGCAGCGTACACTCCTCAACAAAATAAAATAGCAGAGCAGATGAACAGAACCTTGTTGGAACAGTAAAAAGGTCAGCTGTAATAGCAACAGTAAAAAGGTGATATTCTTACTTGTTCATACCATCTCTTAAGTTCTATAAATACAGGAGCTTCATCACTTGTTTTACATTCCATTCTAAATCCTCTTCCTTTCTAAGATAGAAATCAAGCCTAGGAATTCTTCTTAATGTCTCACTTATTTTCTCTTAAATTGTGTAGAGAAAGTGTTTTCTCCTATTTGAAGAGAGAGGGATTCTTTTATTCTCTCCTTGTATTTAGAAAGAAGTGAGTTGTAATCTTCTTTTCATAGTGAAATACTTCACAGCCTTGTCCGTGAACTTAGCATAAATTGGGTGAACTATATTAAATTTTTTGTGTGTCTTATCTTTTTCATTTTACCCAAATTTTCTCAACTCGTATTTTAGCTGTGTGTTGTCGCAAAGCCGATCTCCTAACAGTCTTTTTATGTAATATTCCCTTATCAATAATATGGTGCGTGGTTAATTTACTTTTGATTGTCTCTTTTCAATAATACCGTAAAAATACTTTGCTTTATTGTAATTAAGGCATGCATGCATGCATGTGATCAAGGAGAACAACGACATTTCTTCATGCATATAATCATATATGTATATATACCTATATCACCCAATTTCTCCTCTCTATTTTTCCGCTTGGATTTATGCACATAATTTGGCTCCACCTATTACCATCCAAGATTTCCGCCAACACCAAATATCAATAAAAGCACCAAATACTTTCCGTAACTAATTGTTTACAGATTGATCTTTTCTTATTTAAGTTAAATCTCGCTAATTTTCTATCTAATTAGGCTTCAAAAGGGTCAGCTGTATTCGGTTAGTAAAAAACAAAAGAGCGTACGTATACTTAATTCTGTTTTCCTGAATAATCTCTTTATTAAAACTTGAAATTGCACATCAATAAGCAAATTCGATTTCAACTTTTCTGAAACAAACAGAAAATTTAGGTAGCACACGTTTTTTATAACCTTTCTTTTCTTAGTATTCCTCTGTATAGCCATGTAATACAAAACTTTACTAATAAAACCGTACAATATATTTAACTGTTTTAGCAGATACTATACAAAAGTGTGCATATATGTATATACATGGTATATAAATAGGTTAGGATTATATACGGAAATATATACGTATAAATAGTAGATTATCCGTTTTCTCTAATTATATATAATGCAAATTTCCCTATATATAAGAGAACTTAAGGTACTTGAGCAAAAAAAAAATGGAATTAAGGTACATACCAACATACCATTATGAATATCCCTCGGTTTTTGTCCCTAAAATCACTCTGTACGGTATTTTTCCGCTATGATAATATTGCCATAATAAAATAAAGACGCTAGATATTCCCATCATTAAATCATAAGTACACCTAATATAGATTTCAAAAATAAGGAAGATATTTATTTCATTTATTTCTACAAATAAAAAGCAACAAATACGGGTCAGAATATTTTGGCCGTCATTGTATATAAGTTAAGCCCACCTGTTGTGTTGGATGCAATTTCGAACATTATCTTCTTTCGATACTTCTTTTTACCTCCTTTTTTCTCTTCAAGCTTTTCAGGATGCAATTTTTTCAGTTTAGTTATATCGTTACTCTCATCCTTTTATTATGTGCTGCTTCCGCTTATGCCCGCTACATAGTTAATTCAACGACATACGACAACAATCAGGCTGTCGTTTCTTGGACCATCACAGTTGATAAATCAGGCCAAGGAAATTTTACAACGGTCCAGCAAGCCATCGATTCCGTGCCAAACAATAACGGCTTGTGGGTTCGCATCCATATTAAAGCCGGTGTTTACACGTAAGTAATACGACATTAATTCACATATTATATAAGCCAAGAGTTTTTTTTTTTCTGAGTAAATATAAATAGAGTGATATTGTTACTTTTGTTTTTTACTACATTTGTTGAGATATATTCTGTGTAAGTATTTCCAAAAGAAGAGGCCTTAAAATTTATATTTTTGCCTAAAATGCCTCAAAACTTTATGTTTTTCTTTTAACTTAAATCATATACAAACCTGCTATTCAAAATTAGACAAAATCTTAAGTAACCCCCATAAAATTGACAAACTATATATAATTCGAACCCTCACTAGACAAAAATCATGGCTCCATGTGATCTCACATATATTCGAAAGCCCACTGAAGATTTGGTTTTACTTATTCTGGTTGCCATGTTAGTTGTTTTTGTGGCTTTTCCTCATTGTATTCATTTTCATTATTAGTTATACGTGTCATACATTGAGTTGTAGAGAGAAAAAAATAAAGAAGGTGCTAATTCAAGTTAGAATTGCTTCGTAAATTGATTTTAAGTTACCGAAAGAAATTTATATTATGTATGTTTAAATAAGTGTTTTATTAATGATATTTTCTAGTGAGAAAGTGTCGATCCAAAAAGAGAAGCAGTACATAGTTCTTGAAGGAGAGGGTAGGGATAAGACCTTCATTACTTGGGAAGAAGGTGGCAATATGATAGAAAGTACTACATTCACGATGTTAGCGGACAATTTTGTGGCACGTGATATTACATTCCAGGTACGTAGTTAATTAAATAAATATTTTGTTCATGTTTTTTTTTTTTTTTATTATGGTTTAATAAACATTACAATATATTTTGATCAGAATACATATAACCTCATAAAAGGCGTTAAAAGAGATATCACATGGGCACCAGCGGCATTGATCGCTGCGGACAAAGTGAGCTTTTACCGCTGTGGTTTTACTAGCGTACAAGACACCTTAGGTGATGCACGAGGCCGTCACTATTTCGATTCTTGCTATATTCAAGGTGTTATCGACTTCATCTGGGGCAACGCTCAGTCGTTTTACCATGTACGTAACCTAGCTACTATACTAATACTTTATTAATTTCAAGTACAAATTACATGATAATCTAAAACTGTTAACATTAATCGACCATACTAATAAGTTGTATCGGAATAAGTAGATATAAAAGAAACCAGGGACAGAGGCAGAAAGGGACAAATTTACATATGAATGTTGTCAAAATTAAAGTTGTGTGCATGTGTTCCCATTTGATATTTAAATTTTTAAGCATGCCCTTAATTATTTTTTTTTATATCCAAAAATTTAGTTAACTGAAAAAACCTACACCATCTCCTTATTTTCTTTTTCTTTTTTAAGAGAGGAAAACCTACACCCTCCTTTATGTTCGGGGAAAACAAAACCTAGCGTCTCCACTATAGATTTTTTTGGCCTAAATTACTTTGAAAAAAAACTCAATTAAACCCAATTATAAATAGGCTAATCTATTTAGAGAAAAAAATATAAATGGGAAAATAGGGAAACACAATTTTTAAACAATGGTCTTAATATTTAATACCCCCACAAATGAATTTCTAGCTGATTCGTCCCGGAAGATATAGGCAGTTGTATAACACTAACTATAGAAATTTATGTAGTAATTTTATTCATTCTATGATAATAATTGAACGAAAATTCAGAGATTGAATTACAAATAATTTATAACGGTAGATAATCCACCAAACTATATTTATGTCGTATGTACACACTGACCACCTGTATGGACTAATACTAATTAGTTTCTCGTCTTGATTATTACGTATACTTTATTCTAAAAAAAAATATTACGTGCTTAATGAAATTAATTAGATTTTGCTAAATGTGGATATTGTAGAAAAGCTTTTTGGACGTAACGGTAACGGAGTCGTTGCTACTAGGTCTTGATCATGAAAATGATGATATTCATAAGCAAAATGGGGTTAATGTAGCGGCTTATATTACCGCTCAAGGCCGAGAAAGCGCCGATCAAAGTAGCGGTTTTGTGTTCAGTTTTAGCAACGTGATTGGAAATGGTCCTGCGATATTAGGAAGGGCGTACAGAAACTTTTCCAGAGTGTTATTTTACAAGACACATATGGACAATATTATTTCCCCTCAGGGTTGGGATGCATGGTTTAATGATAAACACGTGTAAGTTTTTTTATTATCAGTTACTGCATTCCATTTGTCATGAAGACTTATATTCTATAAACACACACATACTAATAGAGAAGAAACCCACCACTCACTGCATAAAATAATAATAATAAAGTTTCACTCTCAAATTATGTATATTGTTTCTGCAAATTACCCTTAAAAGTTTCAACTTTGCTCCATCAACCACTAATTAAAGTTTCACTCTTAGACAAATAGACGAAAGATTGCACTTATCATTTTACTAATTTTAGTGCCAAATACTCATCATGATTTCAAGAAACACTATAATTATTAGCCTGCTATTAATTTTCGCTTGTTTGTCCGACAGATGGATTTAGATATTTAGGAGGTAAAATTGAAACTTTTAATAGTTCGAATATAATAATATATTTTATATAATTTGGCAAGCAAACATAAAATAAACCCCCAAAAAAAAAAATTGTACCACATCCGTTGAGAAAGAATAATATATGTGGGAAAAACTGGTTATAATTGTTGGTAGTAGCAGATTTTTTCCCTTTTAAAAAACCTAAAAAGAAACTTAATAATTAACATATTTTATAATGATGGTTTTATGTCTTTTTTTTCTAATAAATTGATTTCTCTCTCATGTTAGGGATTTAATCACTTTTGCTGAGGTGGAATGTTTTGGACCTGGGGCGGACACTTCCAATCGCGTAAATTGGGAGAAACAATTGGCACAAGAAGAACTAAATTCGTTGATCGATGTCAATATTTTCATTAACCAAGATGGATGGTTGGAAAAACAACCTATTTGATTAAACATATATATGTTTAATTGAACCGATCATTATATTATAATGATACACTAGTTTCGAAAGAAACCTTCGTCTGGAGAAATCGTCTCTCAGTCTCTCAAATTGATCAATCCTCGGTTTATTTGTTGAATTAGTCTCTGCAAGCATCAACAATTATTTCAGTGAGACAAGATTTCCTTTGAAGTATTTGTACAACAGGAAGAAGAAAAAGATGTAACAAGTTGCCCAGTTTCTTTGAAGAGGAAGACATATATCTATATCTTTTTTTTTTTTTTTCAATGTGTGTATTTGAATAAGTCTAGTTCGATCTCTACTGTATTTGTTAGTGTGTTTGAGTATGCGTTTTTGAGTTATTTTTCTACTTAAAATTAAGAATAGTCCAACTGATAAAGAATCGATGATTCTATTTCTTTTGTCTCATTTCTGGGTGCTATTTATCATAATTTAAAAAGTAATGCTCTTAGGGTAGACAACAATGAACTTTGTAAGTTGAAAATCCTACTAAAGTCTTTCTAATATATTGATAGATTGAATTTATTGAATGAAAGGATAAACATTTCTTACATAAAAAAGAACTAAAAAATATTAAAAATTATAATAAAAACTGATCTTTGATTATCTAGCTAGCAATAGCGTATGTGTTTGGTCAGTAAATGTAACTGGATAACACAATGTATACATATGTCCTTCGTAGAGTTGAAGTCATATTTTAATTTCTGTACTGTTGTATGATACTATGATCGATCGCTATAATTATTCAATATTCGCTACGGTTTTGTCAATATTTGTCTTATCTAATTTTATCAATTTTAATTCCCCGAGATTGGCTTTACATAAATTGGTTTTTCAATTACGATCTTCACAACATTATGTGTTCTTGAGTCTTGTGAACCGTTGGCCATCTTTAAAGTTTCTTTTTTTTTTTTTTTTGGAGAGAGATTTTAAAGTAATTAAGTTTTGGTTTTGTTCTATGTATTCAATGATACTAACGTTCATCCCTAAAAAATGATAATCAGGTTCCAATCCTCCACTCAAAAAAAAAAAAAAAAAAGGAAAGAAGAAGAAAAATCTCGTAAGTGGAAGCTAGCATTATATTATATTGAACTGATACCTCTTGTATAACAAATCAAGTTGTACTGCATCATGCCAATTATTTAATATATAGTAGAGATCTCAAATGGACTGCACTGCCCATTTTTAGCACGAGGGCACTGCAGGAAAAAATCTATGTCGAACATGGCACAGTACAAGGTGATTTTGGGCCATATTAAGTATAGCACAAGGTATTGGACTGTGTCAGGCTTTAGGCTTTGGGCACTATGGGCTGGCACAATACGCCACGACCTTAGACTACACGAGTACGGTACGAGCACCACACAAGCACGACACGATCCAAAAAGCACGACTCTGAATACTTTAAAAAATATTTATTTTATATTTATTACATTATTTATATATGCAAATTTTGTATGTCTTTTTGGTTTTTTCTTATTAATAAACTCATTTTTTTATTTTTTTTTTAAATAATTTTGCATTTATAATTCTTAATTGAATATTTTCTTTCCAAATAACTATGGGTATATTACATATTTTCTTTTTAAAATATAATTATTTAATTTAATATTTTTTAAAAATTCATAAATTATTGACGGTCACAATAATTTAATAGGTCGACCCAAGATGGACACAAAGATACGCTAGCATGTTTGGCATACTACGTTCGGCACAATAAGGTCCTTGCATAAGCATGAGCACGGCACGAGATGTGTCTATGCTTGTGGGCTATGTTAGGCCTAGAGTTTTGAAACTTAAGCCACTACGAGAACAATACGATGTTTTGTTAGGCCATGCCAAGCACGACACAAAGCACGAGCGGACGTATCTTTAATAGACCGAGCCGGTACGAGACAACCTATTTGATATCTCTAATATATAGTATGTATCTAATTTAACCGCATCCTTGGAGATTTTGCATTATGACTTTTAAATAATACCAAATATGTTTTGGTCGTTAGCATTTGTGTAGTTGCTCCTTTTCCTTAGTATTTGGACATCTAGATGTACTTTATTTCTTTTTTCTTTTCCTTTTTTTTTTACAATTTTTTTATAGTTAATCTGCGTATAAAACTATTCAAAAGAAATATCTTTATTTGAATAAAGACTAGGAATTTTATTAATCAGGATTCAGTAATGGGAAAATCCCTCAGTACATAATCCCTCACACAATAAGGTGTTGTATTAAACTAGACACCTCCATTCCCAGAAACAAAACTAAAACGGGCTAAGTTATGAGCAAGACTATTTCCCTGGCGACGAACAAAACGAACACTTGTTAGAAGTCAACACCGCCTCTCTAGAATTATCTAGAGATATATGCACATCAAGAAGTTTATGGAAGTTTCAAGATTGTCTTGCAGTCTATAATCTTCCTATGTTGGCAAGAGAGCTTATATGACTAGAATATTCTGAAGCTAATTAATTTATATATATATATTAATATATGATAGGAAGCCTACAGAAGCTTTACGTACAACTTGTGCAAGTCAATGATTGGGAGCCGACATATTAGAGAATTCTAGTAATTGATAGGTAGTTAATAAATAACCAACCCTACCTATTATATAAAAGGACTTGCGGTCCCTTATGATATGTGTGCATAAAAAAAAAAAAAGAAAAAGAAAAGAAAAGAAAAGTGTGTGCATGTGTGCTACAAGGAAGTCATATATATATATATATTATATATGAGAAAATAAAATATGTGAGATTATAAAGTGTATAAGCGAATTGTGAAGAAAATGGGAGTTGATAAGAGTAAAGTAAATTATGGGGTTGTGTAATAATGTCCAAAGTAGCGAGTGTTGATTAAGTTATTGTGTCCTTATTAAGAGTGTGTCTAAGTTTTGGCTATCATTGTAACTACTCTTTATTACAATAAAAGTAATTACATTATTTTTACCACATGTTGTGTCTAACAAGTGGATGGTAAGCATAACAAGTAGTATCAGAGAGGGTTGATTATGGGCCTAATCTGAGCAGTCATTTTGCTGAGCTTCTAGTATTCGTGTGTGGTTAAGTATGTGAAGCTTATTTTTAAAATCAAGCTTGCTTAGCATTATTAAATTTTAGCCGAGACGATGGGTGACCTTCAAATGGTCAGTGGATTTAAAAACTTAAACAATCAGAATTACAATACGTGGTCGACGTATATAGAGTCTTATCTCCAAGGCTAAGACTTGTGGGAGATCTTTGGTGGTAGTAAGATTGCGCGGTCGACAAATGCCAAGGCCCCAAAAAAGTGGAAGGTCAAAGCTAGCAAGGGAATGTTCACGATCAGAACCATGATAGAGGAAGAAATACTCGAATACATCCGAGAAACAAAGACACCGAAGGATGCATGGGACACATTTGTGATGCTGTTCTCGAAGAAGAATAATACGAGGTTGCAAATTCTCGAGAATGAACTCCTCTCTATCATGCAACATGACATGACAATCGCTTAGTACTTTGCCAAGTTAAAATCTCTTTGTCGTGAAATCTCTGTATTAGATTCTATTGTTTGCGTGTCAAAGTCTAGAATCCGTAGAATAATTATTCGTTAATGCTTGAGTACAGAAGCTTTATTACTACAGTACAGTGTTGGTCAAAACAACATTCTCTTATATTTTAGAGAATTTGCTAGCCAACTAAGAAGCAATGGCTAAGCAAACATCTGGGGCCTCACTAAAGGGTGACGAAGAAGCATCTTTAACAATGACAAGAAAGATTGACGCAGACAAAATAGTTGTAAAGGCTCATGATAAGATGACGATAGAGATGGTCATGGTGGAAGTTCGCATTCAAGAGGAGCTCAGAAGAACGATAACAAAGTAGGCTAGCACAAGCCAAATAGAAGGTCTAATTGGAAATGCTATATTTGTGGAAAAAATGATCACATCACCAAAAATTTTTGGTATAAGAAGAATACACTAGAGAGCAATGCAGCTACCTCAAGAGATGAACGAAAGAGCAATGATGAGCGGGATGTCAGAGCATCTTTCGTCGTTAAAGAAGCAGATTTAGTACTCACAGCTATGGTTCCTAAAGAATAAACTATGATAAGGATTGGATAGTCAATTCAAGATGCTCAAACCATATATGACAGGCGACAAAGAAAAATTACAAAACATGGTAGAGTATGAAGAATATCGAATGGTGGTTACGGCCAACAATTTAAGATTACCGATTTTCCATATCGGTAAGACAATAATTATGTCCCAGTTCAGCTCGAACCAAGTATCACTTTAAGATGTCTATCACGTGCTTAGAGTGAAGAAAAATGTGTATTCAGTGGCGTCATTAACGGCGTCAGGTAACTATGTCCTGTTTGGACCATGAGACATTAAGTTGTATCAAGATGTTAAGATTTCCGGAACACCTATGATGGAAGGACGACGGTTAGAGTCAGTCTACATAATGTCAGTAGAATCTACATACGTAGACAAGGCACAGAAGAACGAAATACCAGATTTATGGTATGCAAGATTAGGACATGTCAGCTATCACAAACTGAAGGTGATGATGAAGATGACTATGTTCAAGAGTCTTGCTCAACTCGATGTTAAATCGGAAACCGTTTATGCTGGATGCCAGTACTATAAGGTGCATCAGTTACCATATGAAGATTCCAATTTCAAAGCAAAAGCACTACTGGAACTGGTCCATTCTGATGTTTTTAGACCTGTCAAGCAACGATTTATCAGCGGAATGTGTAACATGGTTACATTCATCGATGACTTCTCAAAGTACGTTGGGTTTTCTTTATAAAAGGAAATCCGAAATATTTGTGAAATTTAAAGAGTTTATAGAAATAGTGGAAGGAGAAATCGGCAAGAACATTTAATATTGTACACAGACAATGGCAGAGAATACATATTAGATGAATTTTCACAGTATTTACGAGAATACCATATACGCCACTAATTTACATGTGCCTAAAAGTTGTAAAATTATTTGTGATAAAAATTTTATAACATATATATAAAAATATATATAATATATATAAATATATATAATATATATTTAGTTTTTTAATTATTAAATTATTTTAAAAAGTTTAATTAAAAAAAAACCAGGCTGGCCCGCTTTCGGGTGAGCCTAGGCCCGCCTGGGCCAAGCTGGACCCCTTCTCAGCCATACGACTCGGCCCGACTCAACCCGTTGCCCTAAAATACCTGTTATGGGTGGGCCGGGCCGACGGCTATAGTGTCACATAAAATTAGTTATAATTTTCGATACAAAAAAAATTCAATTAGAAGTGAATTATGAAATTAAGTTGACAAAAGAACTAATCTGACTTCCTAAGCACTTTGATTAGAGAAAATGCATAATCAACTACTACTGTTATATAATAATTGTCCTGATTTAGGAGAAAAAAATTTTCATTTAGAAGTGAAACTATAAAACTAAGTCAAGAAAGAGGACTAAACTCACTTCTTATTCATTTGAGAAATTGTATAATACCAAGTGTTATTGTTAAGAATAGTCTTGATTTAGAATAAATATTTAATAGAGAAGAAACTATGAAATTATATAATAAAGTTACTAAATTGACTTCCCAATCATTTTGAATATTAGATAAATTGTGAAATACTAAGTATTGTATAATTTATAAAAACTATTTAGTTTCAGGTAAAATTATGAAATTAAGTCAACAAAAAGACTAAGTTGACTTTTTATTCATTTCGATACTAGAAATTGCATTCTATTGTGATAAGTATCACATAAGATTATATTCCTTCGATTTTTTAAGTAATACGTGCTATTGATTTTTTTTTTTTATATCCATGAACATATGCTAGAGTAATATAATCACATATCAAACTAAATCAATAGTCCAGAATTTCATCAAATCTAATTTGCTCTAGATTAATGATTTGTATTTTGTGGATCATTTACCAAAAAACATTACAAAGATTAATGTACTCTTTATTTCTTTTTCCTTTGTCAAGATAAAGAGACGGTTTTTGAATAGCAAAGGCCAATGCTTTCGTGATATAATGGGTTTGGCATTTTCGTCTCATTTTCTAGGAAAAACTCCCATTTTCATTTTTCTTGCTTTCCCCAGAAAATATCTGGCTAAAGAACTAAAACCCACCTCCATTTTCACCCAAAGTGAACCTTTGGTTCATCAGTTACGTAATGTCATGATCCGATAGGATTCTTCCTCAGCTTTTTTATAGTCACTTTTTCTGATTCTCCAAAGCCATACATACATACCTATGCATTTTAAGCATGACCCTCTTGCCTTAGAATTCTTTTTCAAAGACCCTTTTGGTGTTTGCTGCTGAAGACTGAAGTAGAGTACGATTTTGTTGAATTCAGAGAGAGAGAAAGAGATGGGTTGTGCTACTTCTAAGAAAGAGGAAGAAGACAACATCATTTTGCTATGTAAAGAGAGAAAATGTCTGCTGAAAATGGCTGTAGAGAGAAGGTCTGAACTTGCCGATGCACAATGCAAGTACAATAATTTGCTTTATGCAGTCGCAGCTGCTATACGACTGTTTGTTTCTCGGTATTCCTCTCCTTCTTCTCCATTTCGCATCACTTTTCCTTCTACTATTACTACTAGGAAGACCAATAAGACCTTCATTTCAAAACCCATGTTCCTTCAGCAGAGACCATCTGAGCCTACCCATAAAACCATTCCTTGTTTATTTGAGTCCTCTAAGCTCGATGGACAAAACAAAGAAAACCCAGAAGAGAAAGAAGAAGAAGAAGAAGAAGAAGAAGAAGAAGAAGTTAATAAGGAAGGAGGAGAGTGATGAGACCGAGGATGAAGAAAGTGAAAGCCAAGAAAACTTGGTGTGCGACCATTTTTATGGTGAGATGGCCTCACCAATGCCATTACCACAGAGAGATTTTCAATGGGATTTCTTCAGTCCGTTTGATGGAGTGGTGAGGACAGAGGAGGTGGTAACTGGGTTTGGTCAGAATTCTGATGAGGATTTGAGAGCGGTGAGAGCAAAAGAAGGGATACCAGATTTAGTGGAGGATGGTAAAAAAGTGACAACAAGTGTTGGAAATCCTGTGGATTTGAGTATGAGTAATGGGGTTTGTAAAGGGGGATATGGTAACGTGAGCCAGGGAGAGAATGAGTGTTTGAGAGTGATTGATACACCCAGTGATGGGAGGGAATTGTTGAAAGCATTGAAAGATGTTGTGGACTCTTTCATTAGGGCCTATAATTCTGGTTTGGAAGTTTCTAGGATGCTAGAGACCAACATGGTTCAAATTCAATCTGCCTTAGAAGGAATTCAAGGTGGGTTCTTTCTCTTTAATCTTGTTTGTCTCTTCATTTTTAATTATTGACCTATGTAAGATACTGTGATATGTGTTTCTTTGCCGCGATTCATGTCTATATATGAGTCTCAAATGCTGATGAAGATGTTTTGTTGTGACATTTGAGCTATTTCTTTACACTAGTCTAGCAAAATTTATATTGGTTTTCTGTGATACTATATTTATGATAAATTCACATAGTCTTTAAAGCGAAATTGCACCTATCATTTTGCCTTAAGGTCATGCTTTTTGTTGGCTTTCAGAACTGTTCAAACTTGCCTTCTAATTTGAGGAGGCTTTGCTGTAGTCTCTTATTTCAGTTCTATTATTTATCTATCTATGACACTTAGGTGCAGATAACTCAAATAAGCTCATTTGGTCTATTACACGAAGCCGATCCACCTCATCCACCTTATCTTGGTCTTCTTCGTGTAAGAGTCTGCTTACGTCTAGCTCCAAAAGTTCTTCAACATGGACCGAATTCAAGAGTGACATGTTTGATGACCATGGAGGAATGGAATCTGGGAGTCACTCTCTGACCCTTGGAAGGTTATATGCTTGGGAGAAGAAACTTTACCAGGAAATGAAGGTAGAAAAATTGAGCATCAATTCTATGCCCTAATTAGTATTAATCATAATTTAAAATTTCCTCTTACACCTAATCCGGTCTGTTCAATTATTGTTTGAATTCTTTGAAATGGAATATCTAGTTGATACTGTGTATGCCTTTCCTTATCATTTTAAAGTTTCCTATTAGTCTGTCATTCTATCTATTCTTTTGTAGTAAACACATCAGTTTGAGAAATCTTTGCTTGTTAGTTGTTCTTCTTACCATCTTTTAATCCAATATGTTCAGTCTACTGAGGAAACTAGGAAAATTTACAAGCAAAAGTGCTTGCAATTGAGAGATCAAGAGGCCAAAGGAGATAGCCTTGGACATTGCGACAAAACTGCAGCTGAAGTTAAGTGTTTATATATCAGGACCTTGGTTTCCATAAGAAGAGCTTAATCAATATCTGAAAGAGTTCAAAAGCTTCGAGATCAAGAGTTACAACCGCAACTCGTTTAGCTGCTACATGGGTAAGAAAGTTCTTCTCAAAGTATGAGAAACCTGTGATTCTGAGTTGCTGTTGTTGTAACCTCCTTCATTGTCTGAACTTTTGCAGCTTAATGAGGAACTGGACGGTAATGCAGGAAATGCATGAAACCCAAAACCGAATCATGTATGAAGTGAAATCTTTCAACTGTTCAGCCTACGGAAAATTCTCCAATGACTCGCACTGGCTTGCCACCCTTCAGCCTGATGCAGAACTTCAAAATTGGCATACTTGCTTTGCTACATATGTTTCTTCGCAGAAGGCATATGTTGAAGCACTTAGTGATTGGTTGTTCAAGTTTGTTACCCCTGAAACTGAACTGTACTCAAATGGCAGGCCTTTACTTTCGACGTGTAGAATCAATGCGCCACCATTACTTGTAATGTCTCATGACTGGTTGGTTTGCCTGAATAAGCTGCCAGATACGGGTGTGACTTATGCCATGAAAAGCTTTTGAAAGGACGTCCGAGCTCTATTGGTTAAACAGGCAGAGGAGCAAGAACAGAAGAGGAAGGTCGATGGACTTGCTAAAGAACTTGAGAGAAAGGTTATGGCATTCCAAAGGGCAGAGAAAAGAGATTTTGACTTAAAGCTTTCAGGACAGGAGGCGACTTTTGCAGGCAAAGCTGAGGTTTGTTTCACCCTTTGAGAAACTGTGAAGTACTAAACCTACAGTTGGTCATTTTCGAGTTTTTGGTTATGTGTATTATATATTTGTATCAAACCACTTTAGGTAGCAAGTTCGACAAAAAGGCGATCCGGTGTATCTTTCTTAGATACAACAACCAAAGGAAAGGGTAGAGATATTGTAATCCTTCTAGTGGTCGGTGCTATACTTTGGGAAATGTAGTGTTTGATGTGGAATCATCATGGTGGTCACCACTAAAGGAGGAATTAATAGATTCGAAAGAAATAGAAGATAAATTGCAACAGAATATGGGGGAGCAGATTATTGAGATACGATCAAGTTCCAGAGCAGTTGAGGAAGAACAAAATTATGAAGACGATGTTGAGCATGAAGAAATACATATTTTCTTGACAAACATATGTGTATCAAAAGTTATCAAAAAATGTTAGACCAAGACAAGAAGAAGAGGTTAGATCAAGTCAAGAAGAAGAGGTGAATCCAAAGTTACAACTTAAAAGGTCAACGAGAATATAGAAGTCAAATCCAAAGTATGCTAATGTAGCGATAATAGAAGGAGAACTTGAGATGCATCAAGTCAGAACGAAAGATTAAGTAGAAAACTTGTTCACGAAAGGGCTGAACACTACAATGATTTGAAAGCTCAGAGAACAGCTTAACATGAATCAGAAGAAGAATATAAACGAGTCGGTGTTGAGGGGTGTGTTAGAAGTCACCATTGCCTCTCTAGAATTCTCTAGAGATATATGTATATCAAGAAACTTGATAACTCTATAAAAATAGAGTTAATTGTGCTTTTTTATTAATTAAAAATGTGTGTCCTAGAGTAATTTAATTTTAGATTTTAAGTAATTTAAGTTGTTTTATTTTATTTTGGTTTAGGTTTAGTTTTATTTATTTTTATGTTATTTTATTAGGTTTAGGTGTTTTAATTTAATTTGGTTAGGTTAATTTGAGATAGATATTAACTAGATTTAGGTTTTTGATTTAATTTAATTTTGATTTGATAAAAAAGAAGAAAAGAGAAAAAAAAAAGATAAAATCTGGATTAAAGCTTAGCCGTTGGATCAAGTGGATTGATGGTTCGGATTGGAAAGTGTAGCACACTCGCGGAGAGGGAGAGTGGGCTGGTAACATAGGGGACAGCTGGGGCTCACACACAAGGAAGCTGACGCAGGAGTTTTAGTGCGGTCGGATCCGGTGCTTCTCACTGCAAGTACAACTAGGTCTTTCTCCAACCAGATTTTGCCACATCACCGAGTCAAGGTCAGGGTCTTCTTCAGCCAATTATATGCGAGATACGTGCCGAGCCTACTGTTTTCCTCCACACCGGATAATTGTTTATTGTCAGATTTTGAATAGGAACGTGAAATAAAGAGGGAGAGAAAGAGAGTAAATGGAAAATTGCCACATCACACAACCAATCAGAATTAAGCATTGGAATCTGTGAATAATTAGGAAACACTCTCTTTTCAGCTATAAAAAGACTACAGGACAAAGGAAAAAATACACAATTCTAGAGAGAGAAACAAAATTATAGAGAGAGAAAGTCTGTGGGAGACAGAGCAGTAGAGTGGAGCTTCTTCAACTGCGATTTCTCTAGTTTGATTTTATTTTCAGTTTTAGAATTTTATTTTTTTTAGGATGTTTACATTTAATATTTTTTTTTTTCGTTAATTTAATTATGTTCTAAATTTCTTTTTAGGGCTACGATATAGCCTAACTATGATGCTTTAATATTTTTCTTTCAATTTTGTCTATGAATTATTTTTACTGGTTGAGTTTTTAATTCTATTCTTAATGCTTCTATTTAATTGGCCACTAAATAGATGATTTGTTAATCATAATGAAATCGGAAGGAGATTTATGTGTCTAGTTCATTAGATTGAACGCCATAAAATGTAAAATAAGAATATATTTACATGGTTTGTGTAGTCACTATATGAGTTTCCATAAATCTTAATAAATTCTTAATTAGTTTAATTCACATAGGAATATAGTGAATTGGTAATTAAGGATATTTTTGCTTGAACCTGGAAGAGGATAGTGAATAAATTAGGGAATCTCGACTATCAACTAGGAGAATAATTTAGGGCTAATGAGATAGGAAATTTTAGAGTGGATTAGTTATGGTGAAATCGGACACCCTAAGTTTAATTTCATTGATTTATATCACGTGTTATTTTTCGCTTTTAAATTTTCGTTCTCGTTTATTTTTATTGCTTTTAGTTTATTTTTAATTTTTATTTAATTTAATTTTTCTTTAGTCGATTAATTCAAATAAAGTTAGGGTTAGCATAATTTCAGTAATTAGTAAAACAACAGTCTTCGTGGGATGATACTCGATACTTCCTATTATATTACTTGTTATGATTTTGTGCGCTTGCAAATTTCTACAACAAAGTTTATGAAAGTTTCAAGAATGACTTGCAGTTTATAATCTTCCTATATTGGTAAGAGAGTTTATATGATTAGATATATACTGGAGCTATTTAATACATATATTAATATATATTAGGAAGCCTACGGACGCTTCACATACAACTTGTACAAGTCAACAATTGGCATACTAGGGAATTCTAGTAATTGATAGGTAATTGATAAATAACTAACCCTACCTATTATATAAAGGGACTTGGGATCCCGTATAATATGTATGACATGGGGAAAAAAAAACAAAACAAAAAAAAAAAAGAAAAGAAAAGAAAAGTGTGTGCATGTGTGCTAGGAAGTTACATATATATATATATGAGAAAATGAAATATATGAGAGCGTAAAATGTGCGAGTGAATTGCGAAGAAAATGGGAGTTGGTGAGAGTAAAGTAAATTATGAGGTTGTAAAATAGTGTCCAAAATAGTGAGTGTTATTAAGTTATTGTGCCCTTATTAAGAGTGTGTCTATGTTTTAGCTATCATTGTAATTACTCTTTGTTATAATAAAAGTAATTACGATATTTTCAACAAACCAGATACACGTAACAACACTAACATCACTTAACAAACCCAGAAAATGGTTAACATCAATCATAATAGAACTCTCATCGGAGAAAGGGGAAAACCTCTCGATCGGCCAAACAAAACTGAAGACCTTCTCTTAGAGCCAAACATTCAACTAAACAACACCCATAAGAACCGGCCAGCGTTCTCAACAGAGCTACTTCTCCATTGTGGTTACAAACTACAGCACCAATGCCAATAAATGGGGATCCGAGATCAGTAACAGAAGCGTCTACATTCAGCTATAGCTTTCCAGGGTTCGGTGGTTTCCAATGATTTGTGTTGTTGACATTAGCAATATTAGTTCCCAACACAGAGCTCGAAACATGGTTTCGATACGCATTCCACCAAGATGAAGCAGCGTCCAAAACTGAGTTTGGGTCTCTCATCTTATCCTCGTGAACATTTTGGTTTCTGTTATACCAAACACACCAGAGAGTAACACACCAAAGTTCAAAATCTTCCTTGCTCAGATTCTGGCGCATAAAAAAGAGCACGTCTGTAAAACATGGACTTCGGAACCCAGTAGCAACTCTCTTCCCAAACAGCCATAACGCATGGTCACTGTAAACTAATGCAGGAAGAGATGAGTCTAGTCCATTATGGCAAAAACGGAGGAAATAGAGAGATGTCTTCTATGGAGATTAATTAAACATGGTTGGAAGAATATCATGATAAAGCCTCCAGATAAAAATCTTTACCTTGTTAGTTATATTCAGATTCCACATAAACCCTCACCACGATCTCTGTATCCCGTCATTCGAAACACCAGCTTTTAAAAGAAATATCTTTTTGATATATAACAGTATTATCAAATATTAAAGGGCAGCATTATTAATGGATGACTGAATCATCTACCAAAACTGTGGAATATTCTTCGTCAGTTAAACGTTTGTGGTGACACTTTCCTGAACTGGACAGGATAGAGTACATGCTACTTAAATAGATTAATGGAAAAATCTATTAAATAATAGTAGCATNATAATGTACAGACAATTTCATAAGAAGAATATCTTAGAGCTCCAGTACTATAGATACATCTTTCACTATTTCAAAATATTATCCACCAATAAGTTTTTTCATAAATAATAAGTTGATTTGTCTACTGATGTGAAAATGAATATTTCATAAATATCGATTTTGGACTCCATAAAACTTTCCATATTTGGATCTTATGATCAAAATTATCAAATCTAGAAGAAAACAACAAAACATACAGGAAAATCAACAAATCTAAATAGATTTAGAATTAGGTGGGAGAAAACGTCTATATCTCTATCTGTGAGAGCATATATTTTTTATATATGTGAGGGTTTTATAAATAAATAAAACTAGAAAGGAAGGATAGAAAGTTAAGAGCAACTATAGGATTTTTAGCATATAAGTCATTCGGGTTCTATAAATGAATAATTGATATTTATATAAAAGAGAGCTTTTTTATGCTTCTGTTTTTTTTTTTTTTAAATAATATAAAGGTAGTAAATCATGAAATCCATATTTGATTTAAAAGTAAAGATGGACACCAAAATATTCTATTTAAAATTCAGTGGTTAGAAATGAATATCACATGATATAGTGTAAGATTTTGGTGTAGTTTTTTATTGTTCCAAGTATTACTCCTAATTTAATATACAATTACCAATAAATAAATAAAGATTACTTTGAAATATGTTCTCTTTATAGAGATAATCTATTCCAACATTTGAATAATTAATGCAATTATGCAAATATTCTTAATAAGGAAACCCTGGACAGTGGAGATTTGTTGAAGAAAATCAAATTAATTGTGGAGATATTATTAAATAAGAGAGTAGATTCTGCCATGTCCTTTTACTTCTTTTACCATTGAACAATATTTCATATTTTATTAGAACAGCTGGTTTACGTAAATACATAATTTGTTCATCTTTCTTGAATCAATATTACCAGGCAACCCAATTCCTCTTTTTCATCAAATTTTTCTTTCGAAAAATTCGTTATCTATTTATAATATTATATGCGTACATTAATATCCAACATACCTTGAAATTTAAATAAATCCCAGGATGCAATTTCTTAACTATTACTACTTCACATTTATTCTGTCTTCCTCCATAGTTAATCTCATCCTTTTCTTGAGTACTACTACTTCAGCTTCTCCCTATATTAATAATAGTGATGCAACAAAATATAGTGAATTAGGAGCTTATCCTAATTTTTCAAAGACCATCAGGGTTGACAAGTCAGGCCGAGGAAATTTCACTACTGTGCAGAAGGCTATTGATTCCATACCAAAAAATAACNCAGGATGCAATTTCCTAACTATTACTACTTCACAATTATTCTGTCTTCCTCCATAGTTAATCTCATCCTTTTCTTGAGTACTACTACTTCAGCTTCTCCCTATATTAATAAAAGTGATGCAACAAAATATAGTGAATTAGGAGCTTATCCTAATTTTTCAAAGACCATCAGGGTTGACAAGTCAGGCCGAGGAAATTTCACTACTGTGCAGAAGGCTATTGATTCCATACCAAAAAATAACTCATTTTGGGTTCGTATCCATGTTAAGGCCGGTTTGTACTTGTACGTAAGAAATAATAAATATTAGATCTTTCGCATGCATTGAATTGTTTTTTTTTTTTTTCCTCTAAAGGTAAGCCTATGATTAAAAACATTACATATAATATTTTATATATATATATATATTTGAATTATACAGTATACAGTCGAATTACGTATTTAACAAAAATACATTAACAACGTAATGTGGACGTATATTTTTTTTCGGCCATATGAATAATTTTCACAGATTTCATTTTCTTTTATCTAAAATTTGTTTTTCTTTTAAATGTAATTTATTTTTGTGGCGGTGACCTTTTTGGTTATAATTAATCATGTATTAGTAATTTTATTTTTTTAATTATTTAATATGTAATCAATTTATAATAAGCTAACAATTCATTATGTTAGCTTATTTTATATGCACGATAAAGTATAATATACTAATATATTGTTAAGTGAGGAATATTAGATTATTTTAAATGTGGTTTATTTTTTATACCGGCTAGAGCAAGAATTTTTTCTCTCTCTATTCATTAGTAGTACTATGATTATTATATTTAATATATGCTCAATTTCTTTTTTATTATGGTTGCAGTGAAAAAGTAGTGATCGAAAAAGAGAAACAATACATCTTTCTTGAAGGAGAAAGTAGCAGAAAGACGATTATTTCTTGGGGAGACAGTGGCAGTATCATTAAAAGCCCTACGTTTACCATGTTTGCTGATAATTTTGTGGCAAGCAAAATAGCATTCAAGGTTATGTAAATTTTGTACAAATTAGTATACATGCAGATTAATTAATTAATCTTTCATTTTGATATGTGATGTGTGAATATATATATATATATAATTTTTTTTCCTCCCTAAATACGGAGAGATAATTATTAAAGAATCAGAGAGACTAATTACAAAGTTCTCATTATCTCATATAGTAATACAAACCCAAAATCTTCCGAATAATCACAAGTTATTTATAGTAACACAAAACTAAAAACTAATCAATGAAATCTATAATCAAGTAAGTAACCCCTACAGATATACAACAAGGTGTCGCATTCCGTCATATTAATCTCTCCTCTAAATTATAGAGATCTTAGGAGAGAATTTTACACATAAATAGTAAATTAGTTATATATTGTACAACTAAAATTTTCTCTCATTTTCTCCCTACCAAACAAGAAATCAAGTTGTGCTGTCATTTCTCTCTTGTCCCTTTTTTTTTGATAACGAAAAAGGAGAGGAGGGGGCGACCAGTATGGCAACCCTCCCTAGGCGTGACCATAGGAGCTCCAACCCTGCTCAAGAATGTTCCCCAAGACCCTATCGGCTGGGTCGCCACCACCGGACGGTGGAGTAAGTCACCTGAACCCCAACCGAGCAACTAGTGGTAACGGCACCCGGGGGTAGAGGACCGAGCATGGGCTGGCAGGTAGGTACCTTCACATTTAAGACCCCTCGAAGGGGGTCACCTAGTTCGAACCCGGGACCTCATGCCCCCGGGAAACAACGACCACCACTAGGCCACTCACTCGGTGGTCTCTCTTGTCCCTTTTACCTAGATAATAGAGCTCTCCTTTCCATTTTTCGATGCTTCCCTCTACCAAACATTCCTTATTTGGAGAGAGCAAGACTTAAGCTTTGCTTTTATCATATACATTGAGTTACTTCCCAAGCACAAACAATTCCATCCTTTTTATTTGAAATTGTTCTCTTTTTTTAATTTGTTTAGAATATAACTGAATTATTGTATATATGAGTCATGACAACATATGTTTCAAAAGCTCATCAAGATTATCGTACATATCATCAGTATTGCTGTAAAATTGATTATCATTATTATTTCTTTTGTTTAATATTGTACAGAATCATTATAACCATGTTAAAGCAATCGATAAGGGAAAAAGAATTACATGGGCACCGGCGGCTATTATTGCAGCAGACAAAGTGAGCTTTTATGCGTGCGCTTTCATTGGAGTGCAAGACACGTTGTTTGATGCCAGAGGCCGTCACTACTTTGAATATTGCTATATTGAAGGTGCATTAGACTTCATCTTTGGCGATGGCCAGTCCTATTATGAGGTAAGAAAAAAATAAATAAATAAAAGGACTAATCTTATTTTTAGAGAAATTTAGGTGGATGACCAAAATTTTAAATTTGATTAAGTAGATGTCCATTTTTAAAATTTTATAGCTAAATGTCCAGGTAGATATATTTTTACACTTGGTAGATACACAGATCTACCAATTTTAGTTACTGTTCTGAAATGCACTGGGTATATAATTTTTTATACTTGGTATATAAAATTTTACACTTGGTATATATGCATATATACCGGACATTTTGCTATAACTTTTGACAAAGGGACATTTACTGAAATTAAGCCCAAAATTTGATCATATTTCTATAAGCCCCTTATTTTTACTACCTGAATAATAACTAGAATCATATTCTATTGGTTCTTAATTAACTTATAAAGGCCATGTTTGGTGCGCCATATTGTGATGTATTGTATTGGATTGTATTGTATTGTATAATTCTATTACAGTAATATGTTTGGTTTTGCATTTTTATTAACATGTTGTATTAAAAAGTTAATTTTGAAAAATATCATTTTCAAAAATTTACTTAGAAAAATACCATTTTCAAAAAATATTTAGGAAAATACCACTTGTAAAAGTACCACTTTTAAAAAAATTATTTACAAAAAACCATTTTTTGATATAAATTTAGAAAAATACCACTTTAAAAAATTTATTTTAAAAAAATACCATTTTTGAAAAGAATAAAGTGATGTAAGAGAGAAAGTGATGAGAGAGAAATTAAGAACAGAAAAAGTAATGAGAGTGAGTATTGTATAATACTATGTTAAAGTTAAAATTATGTAATACAATGTAATACAGATCTTTTATTTTGTATTAGATAATACTCTCCGTATTGTATTAAATTTTGAAGTCGTATTAAATAATACAGTACAAAAGTATAACGAGACACAGTATTGTTTAATTAATATAATACAGAGTCCTTATACAGTGTACCAAACATGACCAAAATGTCTTAAACTTGGTCAATGAACTCTGTTTTTGTTTCAATTTATTACGTGAATCTTTAATTTAATATTATATTGTGTTCCTCTGAATTATGTTCTATTATATTACTTTTAACTCTTGGTTTATAATAGGATTATTGTTCAAACTCAGAACAGATACCAAAAACTAAATCCTAGGATAGTAGAGAGAGTGTGATATTTGAAGGTTCGTGCACATAATTCAAACCAAAAAATAATTTAGGAACTAAGTTTAGGACATTTTGCAAGTGGAAGACCCAAAATATATTTGAGTTATTTCTCCAGTACTAAAGATAAATTTATCCCAAAAAATAATTGTATAAATTTCTTACAGTTAAGGAAATTTATGTTTTTATGAAAATCCTGTCACATCTGATATAGTTTTCTTAAAAACGAAATAAATAATGGTGGAATTTTGGATCATAGTTTACAAAATGACCGTTTTTAAAATGTATTTAAAAAATAATCGTTTTTCATATTTAGTATATCAAAATATATTGATTTATTTTTTGAAAATTAATTTATTTTAAAAAAATTGATTTACTTTATAAAAAATAGATCAACTAAAAAAGGTCATTTATCAAAATAAAATTATAAAATGACCATTTATTAAATAGGTGTAAAAAAAATTAGCCATTATTTTAATTGATTTTAAAAAAAAGGCATTTCTTATAAATACTCAATAAGGGGCTCACAGACCGAGCATCATACATTCACAAAATATGTGCCCATTTTTTTTAGGATGACCATATTGAAAAAAAAAAAAAAAGAAAAGAAGAGAGAGAGATCATAGCAATATGTGTTACAACATTAATAATTAATTAACAACGAATTTTTCTTAATAGGTTTGAGTGTATTGGGAGTTCTAGCAACCATAGGACTTTGACACTAAATCTAATTTTTCTCTCATCACTCGTGTTACATACCGATATTCATATATATAGCTATTGAATACTGACTTTCGTTGTCTAATATTGTTTTTATTGGAAGAGATGCAAGTTAAACGTGACGACTAGGCTTTTGGGTCCCGGCAGGCATAAGGGTTATATAACAGCTCAAGGGCGAGAAAGCGCAGAAGAAAGTAGCGGTTTTGTATTCCGTTTCAACAGCATCATTGGATTTGGGACAGGTCCTACGTTTTTAGGAAGGGCATACAGAAATCATTCTAGGGTATTTTTTTACAAGACTTATATGGACAATAATATTACACCCGAGGGTTGGTCCGCCTGGAAAAACGTTGGTCATGAGTAAGTTCTTTGGTATTATACATTTTCATTTATAAATTATAAAAAAAGCAATTAATATAAATCAATTGTGGAAAATTAGGTGAAATAAACCATTTTAATAGTGTGTTTTAAAAAACAGAACCTTTTTAAAAATTAATATGCAAAATACTCCTTGTAATGATAGTTCGACGAGCAAACATATCTAGCGTAATTGAGTTTTAAAAGGTTTATTTTCTAAAATACACTATTAAAATTATCTATTTTGTAAAAGAACCTCATTTATTGTTATATAATTACTGTAATATTTTGATTATATTCTATCAATAATTCAATAGGGAGTTGATTACTTAC
>JXTC01000395.1:212496-244497 GCA_002914845.1 Trema orientale | reverse complement strand
TTTTCTTTTAGTAAAAGATATTCTTTTTATTTTTTTGACGGAAAAAGATATTCTATTATTAATTATAAGAATCTAACACAACAATAAAAATAATTGGAGACAAAACTCCCTCCAACTAAATTAACTCATCATCTAGTCTGAAAGCATACTTTGCAATACTATGAGCATCGTGATTTGCTGAACGAGATACATGGTCAGCCGAGCGCTTGGGAATATCTTAAATAATTTTTTTATACAAGATTATTCACTAAATCAATAAATTACATACAATAGTATGATCATCATAAAAAAAAAAAAAATTGATATTGGCTAAAATTTTGTGTGCGATTATTGTAAAATCTGGTAAGTTTTAAAGGCGAAAGTGGCATTTTGAGCTCAATAGTATTGTTGTAATTTTAATATTTTTGGAATAACATATTCAAAATATCTAAATTTTAAATTCAGGTGCTACAGTTATAATGATTTGCATTGAAAGACCTCTAAAATCTCTCATTCTCACAAAAGAGGGCTTGGAAGAGAGAAGGAAAGCCAGTTTCTGCCGAGCTCTGTCGCTGCCACACACACCACCACCACCACCACCAGACCCACGAGCCAGCCCGCGTGAATGATCGGCCTTTGACGAAGCTAACACCACTAGTCCTGCCCTGTTTCGCCGCCGGACACTGCCACAGCAGCTCACCGAATACCACATTGCCGTCACGGTTTTCCGGCCACCAGAGCGTCGTCTGACTTCGGATCACGTTACCGCCGGCACGTGGAAGCTCATCTCACTGTCGCCGACCTCTTTCAAGTGGTTGCACAGCCTAACTCACCTCCAATAAGATTTTAATCACTCATTCAGACACAAAATAGATAAAAAGAAAACGACCAAAAGTAATTAGAAGTCTACTGCTAACCTGGTGCAAATGGAGAATACTACTTTTACCATTTTTACCAACTTTTTAAAAAGTGATATTTACGTAATTATTTTTGTTAAGTAATTTATTTATCTGAAATAAATATATGAGGTGAAAGAGGATTAAAAATCATGAATAATTACTATTATTCAAAATAAAAACGATGTCTGAAAGTGGGTAAATTTTAATTAGAAAAAGATGATATTTTTCTAAATAATTCCAAAAACTGGTATTATTGTAATTTTTGGATTTTTGCGCTTAATTAATGCTCGGGACCTCGAAACTGAATCTGACTTCGAATTTAGACTCAGTAAGGTCAAGAGATGAATTTGATATAAAATACCAGCATGTTTCGAAGTGGAATAGAAAGTGGAATTTAGTGGCTCCGTTTTGTGTGCCACGGACCATCTCGCACCAGAACCCACTTTTAACAAGGTATATCTCTAATCTTTCATTTTTGGTGCTATGCATTCAGTGGTGACCTCTGTTTTTCTATTTGAGGAAAGTCACTTTTTCAAGTGGACTTACCGGGATCTAGAAATTGTCGTTCGAATACCTGAGTGATCAACGTGGGATACTTCGAGTGTCATTAGCCTAGTTTTACTACTATCGAGGTAGGCATTCGATTACCTGATTTTATATCTGTTTTGAATTTTAATTGCATTAAAATTTATTTATGAAATTCATGATATTATGATGATTTTGAGAAATTATTGAAACGTGATGGATTATACTTGGATTAGACTGTGTGGATTTTTATACATATTTTTACAGTGTGATTGTGGGGTAAACAACGGTATGCTGCCTATATACAGTAAATCCTAGAATAATGCCAAGTTAGATTTTTAAAGCATGATTTAAATATTGGATGCATGGTTGTTGTGAACTATTACATGTTGTACATACTATAGGATTACACACTTGAGTTCTATTGTAACATTGCGGTATTTTATATCATTGGTAAGTTGCTACAGCCCTAGGTGAGAGACCTATCCTGCGTAGGTTTTTGCTTACGCCTACGGACAATGTCAGGATGCTGAGTACCCTTACTATAAAAGTCTTACATGGCCGTGATGGGAGGATGAGAACTCACTTATTTACTTGTTGATGTATGATATGTACAATGATGTGGTTTTAGATTTGGTTTTGAATATGTGATTATTCTGAATACCAATGATTTATAAATTTGATTTATAAATTGATTTAAAGGTACTAACCATATAGGTTTGTAATATTATATCTATCCAAAAGGAAATTGAATTCCTATTGTGCATGTGAATGCTCACTCCTTACTTTTCCCCTCTCAGGTAATGCTCGGTGCAATTTTAAAGACTCGGGAGTAAAGTAGTGAAGGGCTAGTTCTCTTATTGGGAATTGGTAACTATGTATAATATTTATGTTTATTTGACTTGGCTTGTAATAAAATACTTAAGGGCCCATTTCATGGACTCAGTCTATATAATTAGTGTGCTAGATTATGAAACTACTGATAATGATGCTTGGTTTATTTTAATATATTTCATTAATAATCTACGTCTAATAATGATCACAAAACTGTAGGAATTTTACTTTTAAAATTTTTTTTTTATAAACCTTTCAAAAACAACTTCTAAATTTCTACTTGTGAAATTCTCTTTTTGCTATTGGCCTGGAGTTTGGGTCGTGACAATTATACAATAAAAAGAACTCATATATAATTGTTAATTTGGTGGACAAAACTAAACTCAATAGTCATCTTCTATCCCTTAAAAAAATAATACTTGAGACATATAAAACACACAATTTTTTTTAGCCACATATTTATGTAAGTAGTGAGGCTCTATATTTCAATAATCATGACGCATTAAAATCAATGATACATTATTATGTATATGTTCACAATATATTTTGTATATACATTTTGGGTCCTTAATGTTACCATAAAAGAAAATATAGTATGCTCTTCAAATTTTAACTCCCCGTGAAGCGTTCCAGCTTCGTGCTCTAATTATTTTGAATCATAGATTGACATATTAAGGCAGGTTTATTTATTTATCTTTCTTTTATTTGAAAGGAAATAATGCCTTTTAATTACCAATAGTCACTAATTACAAACGACGCAATAGAGAAAGGCAAAGAAACAACATGTATTTTATCACTGGGAGGAAATAAGTGTCATATTAGCTAATTGATAGGCCACTTCGTTTCCGGACTGACAAAAAAAATGACAAGAGCCACAATTAGAAAAAAGTGACTTCACATCAAGGTAAGGTTAACAAGAGCAATATTAGTTGAGAAAGGCAAAATAGAATTCAAATCTTCAGACTGCGTACTTTGTGTCACGACCTAAAATCTTAGGCCGTGACTTTTGGTAATTTTGAGTGTAAATTAATATAAATAAAGAGTTTTACAAAATTTGGATAAAAGCAAGTACTTAGATATTTTAGGCCATGACTTTTGGTAATTTGTGTGTAAATAGAATTCAAATCTTCAGACTGCGTACTTTGTGTCACAACCCAAAATCTTAGGCCGTGACTTTTGGTAATTTTGAGTGTAAATTAATATAAATAAAGAGTTTTACAAAATTCGGATAAAAGCAAGTACTTAGATATTTTATTTTAGTCCCTGAATCTTCATAAATTATAAACAAGAAAGAGCCCATCCTTAGTTTAATTTATTAAGAAAATATACCAATTAAAATTCAATACAACATAATTAATTTGTAAGAAAACTTGGTGTGACAAAGACTTTAATGTTGATTAAAATAAAGTTCGCAAACCTTAAGTCGGAAAGTCCAAGAATTGATTTACAAAGTTAATCAAATTTTCAAGTACTTAAAACTTTGAAAGTATGCTCTTTGGGAATCATAGTGTCCTATTTATATACCAAATCCTCAAATAGTAATAAATACATCCTCATACAATCACTTAACAGAAACAAGATACTTGGCTAAACAGTTAGACATGAAGAAAAATAAAACAAGGTATAAGGACCAACCGAAGAGGGATCGGACCCTGAGCGTAAGCCAAGCGGCTCGGCTAGCCAACGAGACAACTAATTTGAATGAACCACCCGAAAGGGGGGAAAAATAGAAGGGGGGTGAGTTCGAAAGCTCAGTAGAAAAATTGTTACCTCGTTTTAAAGCCTTTTTAGTGATGGAAAGCCCCTGCATAGTTAGTTTAATCCAAAATACCTTTGCAAAACTATATGTGCATATATTCATAAAATATCCAAAACTGATAATCCGTATGCACATACATATATATCGTTATACAGAAAACATAATATCTGAAAAATCAATCAGTCTGCAAATACATGATACAACTCCACTCATACCCATGAGTTCACCACCTCTCATCAATAGAAACCAGGGTGTTGGTACTATGTGTGTCATACAGCTTGCCTGACCCCTAGCCCATAACCAGAGGGGACACCCATGTGTCGCCTACCAAATCTGGAGGGACAACTGCATTACCTACGACTACCAAATAGGGAGGTAATCAGACCGCGCAGGTTCACGGACTCTGCACCGTCGGTGGGGCTGCAGCGCCACACTGTAAAAGCCCCATAATGCTAACCTGAGACTCATGTGCGATCCTATGACACGTATACTCTGAACTGATGTATAAAAGTAGCCATGTAGTAATTTAAGTTCAAATGATGCTCTGGTTTTTAATAAAATAGTTAATTAAGTTTTATAGAAAAATGGGCAGCATAACGGTCCTATTTTAACATATCCAAAAATAACCCGTACTCAGAAAGATCCCAGAGCAATCTAGTATATATAATACAATTCAATTCCATCACATATATCCAAAACAGTTCAAAAATCATGTTCGTCATCATGTGTTGCAGAAAGTAAGTTTTAATCAAAAATGATGTAAAACAGAGGTAATAGAATCCTTACCTCACTAGAATAGCGATGCCACGCTATTGGATCCTCAAGTTGCCGATTAGACGATCGCTCGGAGGATCAGAAGCCAATTCCACGCCCTCGATCGCTCACTTGAGAAAAACTAACTTCTCAACGAAGCTTCAAATCAACAAACAGACTTCTTCGTTGAATTCCTAATATCCAAAATAGCTAAGTTAAACATATAACTCGACCAATTCGGGTCCAGACCAACACCGGACCGGTGACACACAAAACTAGATAAAATCTAAGCTGTTAGATATTGATTTTCGTGTCGGTCACCAAATATAGTAAATATATATATCAAACTTCTCCATTTTCCGAGTACATTCCAAAAATGACAACAAAAACGAAATTTAATGGTCGGATCGAAAACTAAAATTCGAAACTCAAAATCCCCTAAATTGGTAACTTTCAATCCGGGCAAAATGGGATCATGAAATATATACCTTTACGATCCTTGTGATGATACGAATCCAACGAACCCAGTTTGAGGTTAAATGGTGGCCGGAATCTTCGCCGGTGACGAAAACTCCTCCGCAGCCGCTTTCTCTTCTCCGGCTCCGGTGGGCTTCTCCAGCGGCATCTGGTGGTCGGCGACAAACTCAGCGCGGTGCTGGCGAGGTCCGCCGGCGGTCCCTGCAGTTGGACAGTGGCTGGAGGCGGGGCGGCTCCCCTTCGATGGTGCGCGGCCGAGAGACAGAGAGAGACGAGGGAGAGAGGGTCGATGGGAGGGAGAGAGAGAGAGGTGTGCGTATGTATATATATTTAATTTATTTTTCTTTTTAATTTTACATGGTCAAATGACTGTTTTACCCTTACAAAAACTGAGTTATTACACTTTGAGCGCATCACATTCCGCGTACCACTAAAACTAACAAATTCTGTTGGAGCGCCATGTTATTGAGTCCTTTAAAAGCAAGGAGTTCTGCCATCTCAACGGAGAAACTCCCAGCGAGCCATTCGGAGAAGGCTGCCATCACAACCCTTCCTGGTCACGAAAAACACCGCCCAACTCCAATAAAATTCTCTCCACAACGAACCGTGGCATCAATTTTTTTACTTAAGACTCCCTGAAGCAGGAGCTGTCCAACGAGTCTCAAGTACCAGCCAGGTTTAAATTTTGACGCAACAATAAGACAATGAAACAGCTTTCTCTTATACACAAATATATAATTAGCAATGATTTCCTTTCATATGAATGCTGGATTTTGGTTTTTAGCAAAACAAGAAAAATATTTGAGTGCTAGATTTTGATTACCTTTTTTAGAAACAGTATTGGATATCTTCAGACTTCATACGTAATGACATTAATTATAAAAGAAAAAGCTATTTATCAATTTTCTAACATGTTACATGATACCCTTTCAAAAAAAAAAAAAAAGAAAGAAAGAAAGAAAACTTGTTAAATGATGCATGCAACCATTCATGGTTTCTCTATATAAATATGCTATCTTCTTAAATTTACACCACCGGTCCTAAGCCTACAAGGCAGGATCGACCGAACAATATTACAAGGTCCAAATTACCAAAATATTATAAATATGCAGCCTCTGATTATTCCTCTATTATTTGATCTTAATTTTGTTTTTATGTTATTGAGTATTGACAAAGTTGTCACTTCGGAGGTTTTCCTTGGCATCGAAGAAGATCAATATCGTAGTTCAAAGTATGAAAATGTGAGGGACGATTTGAAAGTAGCACCGACCATCATGAATATCATCACTGTTGATAAGAATGGCTATGGAAATTTCAATACTATACAAGCAGCCATTGATTCCGTACCTCTCGGCAACAACAATTGGATAAAAGTCCAAATTTCTTCAGGCATATACACGTGAGTATACTACATCATATATATAAATATATATATATATATGTGAGCAGCAATCCAGTAGGTTTTTTTTCTTTTTTTATCTATACATAGATATTATTTTGGTCAATTAAAATTTATCATGCACATTTTTTTATAATAAAAAAGAATAAAGAGAAATAACATTAATGATGCACGTTTTTTCATACACATCATTATAGTCGTTGGATCACTATTAGATGGTGATCAAACAGATAAAAAAAATACCTATACATAGGTAAAAAAAAAAAGTACCTACCGGATTGGCAACCTATATATATTATACATATATATATATAGATACGTACGTTGTTATATTAGCAATGTTAATCGATTAATGTATAAATAAGCTTTATGAAGTATATCTTTGTGCATGCATATATGTACATAAAGGCCATAATCCAATTTTTTTTTTAACTAGTTATAATTTTGTTTTTAGCCGTTGGATCTTTTATCTAACGACTATCATAATTTGAGTTGTTGGAAAAAAAAATAATAACAATAAATAATATTATTTAATGATTTTTTAACTACCTTTTACCATTAAAAAACTTCAAAGATGTGCATCATGAATCTTAATTGAACAAAACAATAATATGATAGATAATTAACAAAAATAGAAAATATCTACTAGATTGGTGCCCATAAATAGATATGTGTAAATTTTTTCATATATGTGATTTTATTTAACCTTAATATTGATTATCAATGTTTAGCTACTGCAGAGAGAAGGTAACTATTCCTCCGGAAAAGCCATATATTTACCTTGAAGGAAAAGGTCGTGAACAGACGATTATTGCATTTAACGACCATGAAAGTACAGATACGAGCGCTACATTCTCGTCCTACCCAAATAATGTCGTTGCCAAGGCCATTTCTTTCAAGGTCTGAATAATTATAATATTATAGATAAAACGCACTTCTCATAAGTATTAGCTAGCTCAATATATATGCAAGAGATTATAATTAAATACATAATTAAATACATGCAAGAGATTATGTGGCGCTTTTCATTTCATTTTGTGCTTAGTTGTGAGTGGAGTGGCCTATTCACTAAGTACTTCCGTATTACAGTTCAGTCGCTCTGGTTAATTAGCTCTAGTTATAAAGTATCTATACTTTACCCTTTAAAAAAAAAATATGAGATTAGGCGGTCATGGATTGTTTTAGGGTTAATAATTGATAGGGTATATATGCCATTTCAACATCGCTTATTTTATTTCATATTTTTCATATGATTATGTTTTGACATATTGTCGTTTTATCTAAATATTACTCACGAAATATATGGTGAAAACTCCTATATATGCAGAACTCCTACAATCGGGCTGTACGTGATTTTTCTTGGAACGATGGCATTGGGAGCAATTCTAACGTGACACAGGCAGTGGCAGCGAGAATTTATGGTGATAAATCCGCATTTTTCGAATGTGGATTCCTAGGTCTTCAAGATACATTGTGGGATGTAACGGGTCGCCATTATTTCGAAAATTGTTACATTGAAGGAGCCATGGACTTTATTTTTGGTTATGCTCAATCTTATTACGAGGTAATGTTAATTATAATAAATAGATACGTAATGGTAATTAGTACTACAAAGAATATTCTTGTGTTATCATTTTCTTTTTGAGGTAGTTGTGTTCTTTTCTCCTTTGTTTTTTGTGGGCCGTACAAACTGCTCGTAGAAATTAAGCCTACTAACTAGTTATAATGAAGTAGATATAGTTGGATTGAACGTAAGTAGACACTAATTAATTAATTTTTTTTATTGGTCCTAAATTTTGATAAAAGTCAATGTCATTGATCATTTGACACTAATTAATTAATTGTTTTATTGGTCCTAAATTTTGATAAAAATCAATGTCATTGATCATTACTTTTAAAGTTAGAGCCATACCATTAGTTCATAAGAGCACAATTTTCGTCACTTTGTAATGGGAAAAAGAAAATGACATATTACGGACTAGTACTAGTTAAACGCTTTCTTTTTTCTTTTTTTTGGGTAGAAAATTGGCGAAAGATCATGTTAAAGGGACTACTGATACAGCGTTTTAAAGACTATTAATCCTATTGAAATTAAAGTTTGATTACTGAAAAAACACAATTCTTGGAATAATATATGGATCCTAACAAATCAATATTAATCCTATATGAGAGCAGACATGATTTTGTATCAATTATTAATGACTAAATATATAAATGCATGCAGAACTCATGGATAAATGTGACAGTTGGGATGGTACCAGAGACTAATGTGGGATATATAACAGCACAAGGTCGAGCATCGCCTAGTGATCCCGGTGGGTTTGTATTCAGACAAGGTTCGGTTTTCGGGAGTGGCCAAGTGCTGCTGGGAAGAGCTTATGGAGCTTATTCTCGAGTCATATTTCATGGAACTGATTTAGGTTCCATCGTAGCTCCTCAAGGTTGGGATGCTTGGCTTCACCAAGGCGAAGAGTAAGTTACATGCACTCTATTTATTAATAAATTAATTAGTAGCGTACGTAATTTTGCTAAGGACAAAAAAATGTCTTAACATTATGTGATTTGCGCCAATTGATAACCTTGATCTACATCCGTTGTTGTAAGATATATATATATACCAATTCAATAGGTAATTTTTTTTTTACTTATTTGTAGGTTTTTTTTTAATTTTTATTATGAAAAGACATGCACGATTAATTTTAATTGAGTAAAATAATTATATAGGTGAAAGAAAAATAAGCAGTACCCGTAAATATATATATATATATATGATGTACTGTTAGTTAATTATAACATTTTTTTTTTTGTGATCTAATTAGGGATAAGTTTACGTATGCCGAGGTTGATTGTAAAGGACCAGGGTCCGACACTTCCAAGCGCGTTGCATGGGAAAAGAAGCTTAGTGATTCGCTGATCAATGATGAGTATTCCAGATCATCGTTCATTGATCAAGATGGCTGGATTGCCAAACTCCCCCAATAGCACAATTTTATACGTATCTACCAATATGCAACATTTATATAAGGGAACGAGTTCAGTAGAAACCTTTTTTTATCCTAGAAAAATTAATTTTAGTTTTCAGATTTCCATCCAACGTTTACAATTAAATACGTTGGAATAAATTCTAATATAGACTAAATGATAACATTTATTTTTTAATCATTAGATAAAAATCAAAATTGATTTCTCTATTGACGGAGAATTAAGAAAAAAATTATTGTACTAGCTATCCTTATATAATTACATCTTTTTTCAGATATAATTTATTACATCAAATTCAGTTATATGTTATTTTAAATTACATATTCTTTATTTCACTTTGAGATCATGCAATTAATATTATATTTTGAAAATCATGCTACTTATTTTATAAAAAGATTGATGCTATGTGTACGAAGATTGTTACCAAATTTTTAATATCAATACATGTGGTATATAAGTTGTCATTATTCAATTGGTATATTAGAATTTACCACAAATAAATTAATCATATTCACTAATTGAATAATGGTAATTCACAGCCATATGTGTTGGTATCAAAATTTTGATACAAATTTTGGAATACCTAACATTATTCTTTATAAAAATTACATTCTTCGTTTATTTAAGCAAATCCCAGCATACTTAAACAACAAGAGTCTATGTACACTTTTTGTAAAGAAGTCTTTTCTTTTAGGAAAATAAATGCTTTTGAGAAGGAAAAATGCCTTCATTCATAATGAAAATAACAATATCCATGAAAGAAAATTTAAATACAAAGTAGATATCCGTAATAAATAAATAATTAAAATCAATGAATAGGAATTTTGTACACTAAAATCCTTGTAAAATTGACTCAAAATAAGGGGAGTCGTATAGATCACAGTTGTTGTGCACTTCAATAGAACTCTATAGAGCTCTTTGCTTCTATTGACTCACTTATATGACCATTCACTCAACTTCTGTTACTAGTGTCTCTCATTTCGAATCCAAATACTATATGACATTATCTATATATCCAAATATGGGTAAGAAATTATATCAACATGAATGGTAACTACACTAAAATGATAAAAAAACATAAAATCCATCCAAAACCATCATAGCTCTAAATATAGAACTGGGTGGACTAAAATAACAAAAAACAAAAAAGAAACCCAAAACTACCACAAATCAAGATTTGAGTAGAATAGCTAAAACCACTATGTAACTAAATTTGAATGGAATTATGTCTTCCCCGAATGGAAAGCTTATTCGAAAAAAAAAAAAAAAAAAAAAAAAAAAAAAAAAAGCCCTCCCACCAAAGAGAAAGATTCAAAAAAATCTCCCTCTCATGCAGATTAGAAAAAGAAGAAGGAAGATAGAAGAAAAATAAAATACCAAGTAAAGCAACCTTTATTTTACATTTGGCTTCAATACCAATGTAGTTCTTTACAATAGGAAAAATTGAATGTTATTTTATTTTTTAATATTAAGGGTGTATTTGGTAGGAGGGAGAAGTGGAAGGAAAGAAAGATGTGAGGGGATTATTAGATAGATTTAGAGTATGATGGTTGTTTGGTACGAGGAATTTTAGGAGGAAGAGATTAGACAAAGGATTTCAAATCCTTAATTTTAACCAACTTTTAATTCTTCCAAAATTAGAGAAATTTTAGAAAGAAGATGTCCACTCAAGTTGTCAGTAGTTATTCTAACTATAAATCTTTTCATTCTTTCCACCTTTCCCTCTTATTAAATAATGGAGAGGATTTTGGTCTTCTCTCCTTCTTCTCGTACCAAACACAATAAAAAAGAATGATGTACTTTCTTTATTACTTCTCCTTCCTCTGTAATATATGTCATATTCCTTCCGTTCTTCCCTCCCTTCCACCAAATATAGCCTAAGACCCAAAATATATATTGAATTGGATTGTAGAGTTCGTTACCGAAACAAAGAAATAGAAAAATAGTGGACCATCTAGAAATTTCCACTATTCTAGAATCATTTGTACACTTTCATCTTGTTTTTTTACATATGTGATGTTACACTTACATGGCTAAAAGACCCAAAATCTTCAAGTGGGTCAAATCAATATGAAGAAAAAAAGTTTCAATACTTATGTTGGCATGGCAAAATCATTCGACCATACAAAAAATGAAAAATAATAATTAAAAAAATTGTGAAAAATTTTGGAGCAGCGAAGCATGGCATAAATCAGTCCAAGTGTCGTCACCCGCTTGCTGGAAGACTCCACGTCATCAAAGCTCAGGGGCCACACGATTAGCTTGTGTGTTCCCAAACACAGCCTTATGCTCTACGGATTATGGAATGGTCCGCCCCACCCTCCACCGGCGGACTCATTTTCCTCTCTCCACCACAAAGATAAGAACCCAACCCATTCAATTCGACAGTTTGGGATTTTTTTTTTCCTCTCTCTGTTAATCTCCTTATCCAAAAAAAAAAAAAAAACAAACAAACAAACAAACCATAATTTTGATTTGAGGGGATTTTTTTTTATTTTTTATTTTTTTGGTTATGGTGAGAAGATTTTTGACATTTGTGATGAGCTTTGGCTCAGTTGCGGGCAAGTGAACCCAGAGACTGAGGTGAAGGCGGCTAAAGGGTTTAGCTTAGTTTTGGAGGGAGGCTGCATGAGTAGGTTAGAACTTTACGGGTCCTTCAAGTTTGGGAGCTTGAAGCATCAGAATCAGCATCAGCATCAGCTATGGTTATGGCTTCAACTGGTTGTACGGTCACTCTTTCACAGTCTCTACTTTATTCCGGTTCGTTCGGTTTCTCGGCTCGGCAAGCTTCCATTTTTCCAGTTCCGCGGAATTCTTCTCCAATTTGCTATCGCTTCTCTTCTCGCCGATGGTTGAGTTCCAATCACTTATCTGCAACTTCTAATGGGTACTCTCTCTCTCTCTCTCTCTCTCTTTTCTTTTCTTCCTTTTTTGTGGCTTTATTTGATTTTTTATAGGTTGATGAATAATGGGTAGAATCGAAATGTTGGAATTTTATTTGGTGTTTTTGTATAATTTTGTAAACTGAACTCGAACGGTTTACGTTGTTTAGTTGAGCTGAATTCTTTACTTTTGCTGAAATAGTCATGGTAATAGCATTTATTTCCTTTAGTCTGATTTTTGAGAATTCGATTCTCAAGTTATTCATAATTTCAAGTAAATTCGATACTCTTATATTGGGTCTTATTGACTCTTAGATATCTGGTAACTTATTCTGTTTTATTTGTTTAATTTTTCCCCAGTGTGCTAAAGGGTTCTCCCAATGCTTATATTGTTTTCATCCCCTATCTCGTAGTTTGTTTTCTCCACTTCGAACCGAGGAGAGTTTGAATCGAAGTTTTTCATCATCTTTTGGACCTGAATTGAACTGGGTTACGTGCAATTGGCTTTTCACTTATGATTGATTATCAAACTCTCCTCCTATACCAAACAAAGGAGAATTTGAATCTGGGCTTTCCATTATCTTTGGGACCTCTATTGAACTGGGTTTGGTGCAATTGTCTTCTCTATTACGATTGATTCAGCAAACTCTCCTCCTATACCAAACAGAGGAGAATTTGAATGTGGGCTTTCATTATCTTTGGGAACCTCAATTGAACTTGGTTTGATTATATTATCTTTTAACTTGTGACCGGTTACCTCCAAGATAAAATATGCTGATTTTACCTGCTACCTGTATTTGCTTGATTGAGTTCCGTTCATGTAAACTTCGTTCTTTTTACTTACCTGCTACGTGTGCTGCAGATTTGATGGTTTCATCTCAAGGTGTTCATTTACCAACACCGATACACAGTGCAACCATGTTGCTACCGAGGATGAGACCTGTGAAGAATTATCAGCTGTTCAGCCTGATTGTTCGCTTCCAATCATTAATCTCAAATCTGATATCCTTGAGGCCGAGCCTCTGAGTTTGCTAACTGAAGACACTTATGTGGATTCTCTACTGACAGCACTACCTGTGTGTTTTCTGCGGGTCCATTAACCTGTTTCCCTCGCATAGTTTTACTATCATCATATTGTCATTATATAACTCACGCCTTCTGTTTTTTACTTCTCAGGTTTTATCAGAGGAGGAACAGCATGCCCTTGCTGCAACTCCAGCCCATCCTATAGGGTTATATGGTAAGAGCTTCTTAGTCCAACTGAAGCATTTGTGTAATGAAATTAAATGAAATTGATTCCGTTGCTTGCTGTAACAATAGCCACATACCTTTTCTCCAATCACTTGACTGAGTCTTATTTTATGCTAGCTTATAGGTAATTTATATTAATAAAATATTTATGGCAATCTGTATATTCGGAGTAATTTCTGATAAGAGGGACATGGTTTTCAGCTTTATATGCTAGCTGCTTGGCTGGAAATTTAGTGGAACAACTTTGGAATTTTGCTTGGCCTTCTGCTATTGCTTTGGTACATCCAAGCCTTCTACCAGTGGCAGTCATGGGTTTCTTCACTAAGGTGCGATGTCTGTAATGACGTGAATTGATCATATAAGGAAGGGGGAAGGTGAATATAATCTAACAATTTGTTTCCATGTTATAACAGCTTGCAATAATCATTGGAGGCCCTTTGGCTGGAAAGTTTCTGGATTATTTTCCTAGAGTACCTGCATATAATTGTCTGAATGTCGTCCAGGTATCTATTTTTGCTCTCCTTATAAATCCTAGCTTAGTACTAGATGGTTTATCACTATTGTGTCTCCTAAGTAACACTTTTGTCTCTGTCAGGCGGCTGCTCAGTTGTTATCTGCAACTATGATTATTTATGCCCTCTCTGTCCCTCTTTCTTCTGCATCATCCCTGCTTCGCCAGCCTTGGTTCATTGTACTTATACTAGCTGGGGCTGTTGAGAGGCTATCTGGAGTAGCCTTGGGTGTTGCAATGGAACGTGACTGGGTTGTGCTGGTAATGCAACTCTGAGCTGTCCTTGTTTGGTTAAGATATAAATCTATCCATTTATTCCATTACAAAAATATTTTACCTTTTATTGCTAAGTAAGTCATTATTAAGTAGTGTTCTTGTGTCGACAGTTAGCAGGAGTCAATAGACCTATTGCGCTTGCACAAGCAAATGCAATTCTTAGTCGAATTGATCTTCTCTGTGAGGTATGATTGTTTTTCTCTTTGGATATAGAAGTTTAGATGTTTCTAAGATATCGATAACTGATTCATGTTTGCTCATTATTAACTAAGTTTGAATGCATTCTTAAAAGAAGAAGGAGAATTTTCATTTCATATCTTCACAGTTACCCCAAATTCCAGAAGACGGTATATGGTTGATATGACAGATGTATTTGATTCAGAGGAAATCAGGAATTTTCAGTTCAGGGATTTATACAGTATGTTATCGCAGATAGCTGGAGCATCATTATTTGGCATTCTTCTCTCCAAGTATGGTCCTGTAACCTGCTTAAAGTTTGCTGCTGGTTTAATGGTGTGGTCGTTGCCATTTACGGTAATTGATCCTTTATTTATGTTTTTTTGTAAGCGGTCCCTTTTTTTTTTTTCTTTTATTCTTCTGCATTGGAAGATAAAGCAACATTTTTTGTGGTTCTTTAAACTGTAAAAATCCAATCTCAGATAATCCTTACATGGCTAACCAACAAGCTCTCTGCTGGGGTTCTTGACCGCCCTAAATGTTCACATACTTGTTGCAGAACTGATGCAGATGTTTCTAATGCTGAAAGTATAGGTAATAATTTTGAATTTATTCCCTCTCTCTCTCTTGAACAAGAGAGTATTATTTGTTCCGTATTAATTGAATCCCCTGATTCTCAGTCGATAAAGGTGTGGAAGCTATCAAGCTAGGGTGGAAGGAATATATGCAGCAGCCTGTTCTCCCAGCAAGCCTAGCCTATGTGCTCCTTTATTTCAATATTGTTCTCACTCCAGGCAGCATGATGACAGCATTTTTAACGCAGCGTGGTAATTTTCAGACTTTTTTCATGCATGCAATCATTTTGGGTGGCCTTGATTCTTTATTATATATCTGGCCCCAGCTTGTTTTGGAATGTTTATATTGGCGTTAAGAGAAAGTTCACATCAACTTCATATTTAGCAACAAAATGTTGCATACAGTGAGGGGATTGAAACTATCTAAGCACCGGCTGCTACGAAAGTTTCTAAAACACCAGAACTGGAGATGTACTCTGCAAGATTTATCTGTTATGTGCGGGTATTTTTGCAGATGACGTTAGAAAACTAGGAGTTTGGAAATTATTTTTGTTTTATGCATGTTAGAGGACGTTCTTGTGATCTGTGGATTCTGTAACATGTATATCTGTTAGCATGTTCGGTGTAAATTTTCCTTTTCTTTTGTATACATTAATCCTTCTCGAATTTAAACCAATAAAAAGATCGTGTATCGAAATCCAGCCTCAGCTTTTTAATAAAAATCTTGGCTTCTGAACTTAAGTCCAACTGAATTACATTCTTTAACAGGTCTAAATTCATCCATCATAGGGGGGTTCAGTGGCCTATGCGCGATTATGGGTGTTGCAGCCACATTTGTGTCTGCAAGCCTGGTCAAGCGACTTGGCATTTTAAAGGTTCTTCTGCTAGTTCTTCTTTTTACACTTTACTATGGTTCTGAATTACAGATCAAGCTCTTATATTGTTTCTTAAATCACCAGGCTGGAGCACTTGGATTGATTTTTCAAGCTTCACTTCTCACCATAGCAGTTGGTGCATATTGGAGTGGATCTCTTTCTCGGCAGAGCCCTCTTCTCTTCTTCTTGTGCATGATTGTAAGAATATCTTTGCCTTTCTTGTTTTCGTAATTGACAATTGATTGAAGTTTTAACTAATATGTGATCCAGACATATAAATATGAAGTTCTGTATGGGTAAAGACCACCGGGCTAGTAACTCTTTGGCTGCTAGAACTCATGGATTACGTTGAATTTTAAGGGAGGATAGATTAATTTTTATAAGACAATAATGTTAAGATTTTTTTTGCTAGAACAATAATGTTAAGTTTAAATATGTTATAATGAGATACAATTTCAGTTTTACTTTTTTGAATTTGTTGTAACAAATATTTTACTTTCTTGGCATTTCCATGTGACAGCTTAAGATAACTTTCAGTTTCAGCTGTAAATTGTTTATTGCTCCTGGTTTCTCTGTATAAATGTTCAGTAAAAAGTGTGTTTGCTATTCCCTGAAAGTAAAGAGCAACTTAAGCAGAATAAGTAATCCTCATATTCCATGTGTGTTTCTCCTTTCTATTGCTGTATCGAATAGTTGTTCTTGCTGTACCTACCACATTGGTTTAGAGCTTTTTGTCAGAATCTTTTGGAGCTTTAAAGAAAAGCTGTTCCACTTTTGCTTTAGGTACTATCAAGAGTGGGACACATGTCGTATGATGTGGTTGCTGCACAGATTCTTCAAACTGGCATACCATCTTCGAAAGCCAATCTTATTGGGACAACAGAGGTTGCTGTTGCTAGTTTGGCAGAGTCTACAATGTTGGGGGTTGCAATAATTGCCAATGATGTCTCGCATTTCAGATATCTAGCAATGCTGTCACTTCTATCGGTAGTGGGGTCAGCAGTTATGTACTGCAGATGGTTGTATAATCCAACAGAAGAACAAAGGAGTCTTTTCTCCTTTGATCCTTGGTTTTGATCATTGATGTAAGTGGATTTATTGTTATTTGTTTCGGGTATTTTCTTTGATTAGCATATGAACATATTTTCTCTAGATTAGCATGCCTAACTTGTCATCGTATATTAAATGCAGTTTTGGGTCGTTGGTGGATAGATCTAGAGCTCTCTATGCCTAGTATTGTGCCCCTAGTAAGGTATACTTTCTTTCTACATTCCTTGGTGCTTCATTCTTTTTAAGGAGGGTAAATTGGCTGTATATTTTGTAACATACCTTTACCGTATTAAACTGACGACATTCGTCAAATAGGCCCTAGTTGTACAAACATTTTAGAACATTTGTAAAGCTTTAGATTAATTCAAAATCTCATTGTTCTGGAAACCAAGCTTTCACTAGACTTCCTCGAAACGTGTTTGTGATTCATCTCTCTCTTCCGGGGTTGTCGCATTCTGAAAATACTGAATGAGACAGATTACATAATTCTAAATTAGCTTCCTCTTCAGCTAATACTGCGTTATTATGTATGAGAAGAATGAGAATGATGCAGGAGACGAAGAGACTGTCAACATTTCATTCAGTTCACTGTTATCAGCAACTGTGATGCACTAACAGATAACTACTCATGGTGCACAGACGAGGAAAACTTAAAACGAATGAAAAATAAAAATACAAATAAATAAAGAAAGAGGGAAAGGGAAAGGGTCTTATATGCACTGGTTCATTCATTAGTTAACAATTTTATTTGTACCTCATCTTAAAGGTCGTTGTACAGAACAAATTTCAGATGTAAGTTTGTCAGGAATGGACTTTTTATTCAGCTGAAATCTATGGACATCAAGGAACTTAGGATGAGGTAAGAAAATGATATGCTAAGCCCTTTTAAGGCTCTTTGGCACATTGTAATAAAGTTGTATAGCATTATGAACAGCCTCTTGACTGGTTCAACAGAAGAACCTGGTTTTACAATATGATTTTCATCTTTTTTCTTCAAGTCTGATGATAAGTTTTAACATAACAAGCCCACCTTGGAATGTATATTGGGGGGGATATGCATTTCAACCCAACTCCACATGTAAGAAGCAAAGGGTATTAATTCACATGCAGAATAGTTATTTATAGCTTAACGCGAGTAACTAACTACATTTAAAAATGTTACATTCTAATTTAGGGACGTAAAAAGTTCATTTTAAAATAAAAAAGTTCGAGTCTTTGGAGGGATAAGGGACTCTATCTATTTGGTTGGAAGTTGGCGCAGCCGTCATTATTACGTGTTAAACAAAACAAGTTAAGCTCTCTTCTCTATGTTTTGTCAAAAGAAGTTCTCTTATTTGTTTTTTTTTTTTTTAAATTTTTTCAAATTAAATAAAAATTGTTTTGTTTTGAATGGTGTTTGGAAATGAAACAAGTTGAATTGAATGCGTGGGAGTGACTTTGATTTATATTTATGAAAATTGGAGTTGAAGTTGAATGAACAGACAGACGTGTTTCCGCATCGTACGTTGGGTTTTCCAGTCAATTAACTGCACGTATCCGTCACGGTGCAGTGCAGACCCTTTTTCCAATAAACTCTCTCTCCCTCTCTCTCACTCTCTCGCTTTCTTCTCTTTTATTTCTTTATGTCAAAGAGAATTAAAAAAGAAAAAAAATAATAAAAAAGACAAGCATTCAAAAAAATTAAGTATAAATAAAAATCAGCAAAATGCATTGTAGTGTATGAGCATAATTTAGACCTTTTTTTTAGTAAACCGATAAAGGATAGACTAGTCTTACGTTAATTTATTGATTAATTTCGCCGGGTGCTAAATTTTTTAGTTTACACTCATGTCTCACTTTTTTTTTTCGGGACTCATGTCTTACTGTTTCACACTAAAAAGTTAAAACATTTTAATGATTTTTATAAAATATAATGGAGTCCATGTATTAAATAATAAGAATAAAAAATAAAACTATTATAGATTTATTTCATTATTATGTGAAGTAACACAGTCAATTTTTTGAATATTTTGGATTTAATATTTAGTCAATTATTTTCTTGGTTTTTCATTACCCTAGCATCCTCATTGAAATAAAAAGAAATATATTATTAACTCGGGAGTTTATATGAGAATTAATCATAGTACGACTTAAAAACATTTTTCGTCAAAAATAATTTTTATCAATTTTGGGGAAAGAGAAAATATAAAAAGGAAAAAAAATAAACTGGTGTTTCGAATGAGAAATGTGAAATGCATGATTACGATAATTACAGAAATATATGTTTATTATGAGATATTATTGATGTCTAAATTACCACATAATATATAAATATGATATTGAGAATTTATAATTAATAAATTGTATCTCACCTAAAGTGTGATTGTAATTTTTAACTACAAACTAGCACGCTAAATAGCCTAGAACATCATAGGACACCTCATAGTATTACTTAAAAAAAAAAATTACCTTCAAGTGAGAAGTTAAATTGTGATAATCAATAAATCATAGGAAATGGAAACATATTGCTGTGCTTGTGATAATCAATAAATCATAGGAAATGAAAACATATTGCTGTGCTGTTATTGGAAAAGATGTACGTCTTTCTTTTCAGATATCAATTTCATTTCTTGTCAAAAAATATTTAAGTTTGAAAAAAAAAAAAGAGAAAAAAAAAAAGAAAGAAGAATTGAAGTTACGGTGAGAGTCACGTGAAACAAAGGGACAGTGAGTAGTAGTAGTACCAGAACTACCGCCATTGGCATTATAGTAAAAAGCAAAAACAGTTTACGTTGTGCCTTTCATTTGTCGCGTGTGTTCCACGTCTCTCACTTGCTGTCAACCTTGCTTCGGTAAATGGTAACCCTAGCTAACACTCTCTTCTCTTCCTTCTCTTCTCTCCTATTTTTCATTATCTCATTTTCTCATCCTATGATTTACCTACATGATACATCTTTATTTTTTTTTTGGGCTATAAATAGCAAGTACCTTGCTTAATATAAAGGGTTAAATATAGTATTTATCCCTTAATTATATTTATTGTATCACTTTATCTCTTAAATTTTTAACTCACATAGTAATGATCCCTGAATTATACAGTTGTTATAGCAATAATCCTTTGTCACAAACTGTTACTTTTTAATAAAAAATAATCATAGATATAGCGTATAATTAGGCAATATTTACTTCTACAAGTCAGAATTTCGTTTTTAGCCATAATTACTAATCTATGCACTTTGCTCAAGACTTATTTCTATTAAAAAATTAATAGTTTGCGGAAAAAAATTGTCATTACTACAATAATTACATAAATCTTAGTAGTTTACTATGTAAGTTAAAATTTTAGAATATCGACCACAGTTACCAATTTGTGTGCTCTGTAATAACTTATTTATGTTAAATATTTAATAATATGAAACAAAAAGATCATTGTTGCAATAATTACATTATTTAGGGACTATTACTATGTCAGTCAGGGAGCAAAGTGGCAACACATGCATCATTCAGAAGCTATTAATATCATTAATCCTAATATATGACTTTGTACTTCTTCTTCTTTTTTTTTGGGGATAATATCACCTAGGGTCTTCAAATTTTCCCTAATATATCACTTAGGTCCTCAAACTTATATTTGTAACATTTGAATCCCCAAACTATTGTTTTGTGTTACACGTTAATCCTTGGTCGCTTTTCTGTCTAAAATAGGCGTCAAAACACCACGTGATATGCACAAGTTCTTGTTTCCAAAGGTATACCTGGAAACAAAAGTGCAAGGTGCCAAAATCCTCACCATTTCACTCCCCAAAAAAGAAAAGCTTGAGAGCAACAGAGCAAACCCACCTCCACTGAAGTTGGGAACAGAAATGAAAAGATGGATAAATAGATCTGTTCAGCATATTTGAGTGACCAAACTTGTAATACTAAAAAAATCCAATGTAAGGTGAAGAGAAACCCAATATAAGGTGAAGGCTTATGGAGAAGATGAGCACCACTTCAAAAAAGCATGATAGGCCAATCAGCTTAATTATACTCTCTAGTGCTTCTAGCTAGTAACTGCAAAACAATTACCCATTATATAAAACATCTAAACAATAGAGATTTCAATAGCTATTGAAAAGAAACACCCAAACTGATTCATATCACAAATTAGTTTCTTTTCTCGCTTCCTAATTTTTGGAGCAAATAAAGAAAGGAAAATGGAAAAAAACATTAAAAAAAAAATTTAACTTCTTATGTTCTTTCCATTCGTTGTGGCACAAATTCTCACATTCTAGCAAATGGTAGAGCATCGGCGAATATCCGTTATTGAGTTATTTCAGTCTCCATGATAACTGGCTCCGTAGCTTTGTTCTACATCATTATGGGTCACTATTTTTAGTATTACATAACCAAATCGCAAATGGACTTTGTCAAAAAAGAAATAAACAAATAAAAATATCGAAACCCATGTACCCAACTCATCGAAAACAAAACCTACTTTCATTCTTTCATGCAAAGATCAAACTAGAAAAACTAAACCTTAATGTTACCCCAAGTGACAATGTACAAAATAAGAAACTTACAAAAAAGCAATCCAATCAGAGAGTCTAAATAGAGAAAGGAAAGTGAAGGGTCTCTATAGGTTAAATGAACATAATAGAATGGAGAAAGAAAAATTCTTAGGTCAGGTCAAATTTAATAGATTGCCCATTGTGAAGTTAGTATAAAGTTCGAAAACAATGAAAAAGACACTAGTGTATAGAAAGCGGTGGGATGGTGTTGTTCATTTGAAGCTTCAACGTGCAAACTGAATTTAGTTCTTAGGTCTATAAAACTAAGAAAAATCACAAAAACAAAAAGAAATCAGAAACCACTTAATCAAAAAATTGGAAGAAAAAAAAAACTGAAAAAAGCAAGAACCAGATAATACCCAAAAAGAAAATCGCTTCTTTAAAATCCCAAACCAATAACAAAATGTATAGAAAAGCAAGACCTGGATCAGGTCATCAGATATTAGATTGAAAAACAAAAACAAAATGGCTTTTTTTTTTTTTTTGGTAAAGAAGTCCGGCACCTGCACTGCACTTCGAATTTGGGGAAAATAGAAACAAGATGATGGAGAGAGTGCCAACTTATGGGTTTCCAGCTAATACCCTTGGAAGCAAGATCTCGTGCATATCACGTGGTGTTTTGACGCCTATTTTGGAAGGAAAAATGCCCAAGGATTAATGTGTGACACAAAACAATAATTTGGAGATTCAAATGCTATAAAAAAAAAAGTTTGGGGACCTAAGTGATATATTAGAGAAAATCTGGGGACCCTCAGTGATATTATCCCTTTTTTTTCCGACAAAACTCACTATATTTTTTAAAATTTGCAAAAAGCCCCTTAAATTTGATTTTTGGGTTAATAGCATAAATGGTCCCTCAAGGTTCTAATTGTGACAATTCGGCCCTAAACCTTATGATTTGAAGTAATTTGGTCCCTATATTATTAAATTACAATTTGATGTTGAATTTATGACAAAAAACACATGTTAGGGCCATGTCATAGTATCTGAAAGTGTTTTTCAAGGGAAATTAAACTGAATAAAAGGATCTAAAGAGAAATAAATATGTATTATTTGCATTTTTTAGTGTTCTTAGAACTACAAATTTAGAGAAAATTTTTATGTAATTGTTCATTTTTATGTTTAAAATTCTCAAATTATATTTTAAATACACCTTCAGATACTACCATATGCTCTTTATGTATGTTTTTAGTAGGAAATATAATAGTAGGTTGCAATTTAGATAATTTAATGACCAAATTATGTCAAATCAGAAAGTTCAATGATTTAATTACAATAATTAGAACTTTGAGGACCAAATTGCCACAAATTAGATAGTTCATGGATCAATATTTATGCCATTAACCCTTAATTTTTCATTGTTAAAAGCCTAGTAAAATGGATAACTTTAAAATATAACCCTCCTATGTTAATTAAATTTGGGAAATTGATGGGAAATGACAAATGACCCATAGTGAAGCATAAATTTAAACTTATATTAAATTTAAGAGTACTATATACTAACTTCCAAACATTATTTTTATTTTAAACAATTATCCAAGTACCGAAACGAAGTAAAAACATAATATAAGTATAAACCAATCATCCCTTAAGAGTAATTTTATCATTTCTCCTTAATTTCCCAAATTTTACTTATATAAGAGGTCATATTTTAGAACTAGTCAATTATAAGGATTATTTTAAAATAAAGAATCATATTCAAAGGGGTTTCTCCGTATTTTTTAAAACACCTTTGATTTTGTCAAAAAAGAGAAAATATAACGTCATTTTATGACATTTTTTTCTAATTATTATTTTTATTTCCATTTCAGTTTAATTGTATTTTCAAGTAAAACGGGCTCAATAAATGTTTTTGTTCGAACATTTATCAATAAGTAATTTTGCTTGCAAAATACTTAACAATTTTTTTTAACAATTTTTTTCTATTTTTAGTGTTGATACTTTTTAATTTATTATTATTTTTCTAGATTGGAAATTATAGATACCTGAATTTCTCAATTACTTTCAAATTTAAACATTTATTCATTAGTTTCAAGATACTTGCATGCATAAATGATCACCTAGGCTTTCTATCTACAATATCACATCCTTAGTATATGCTAAATCATAACTACTAGCAGAGGTGTGCAAAAAAGCTCACGATAAAAATAAGGGTTAATTATATTTTTATGCTTTACATTTTGGTTGTTTGTTCGATTTATATCCTTAGTTTTGGTTAGTATTAACATTAACCTCCACTTTTTTAAAATTGTGTCAAATTTATACTTTTTAATGAGTTAAATACCTATTTTGACTAAAAAACTTTACTAAAACACCCTTATAAAGATTTGTATATTTAAAAATCAATCTAATTTTTATAAAAGATATTAATTAACAATTAACACAACAAATATTAAAATGTTTAAAAAAACTCGACTTTAAAAAGAAAGACATTGCTTTTTTTTATCTTTTTTAAAACTTTTTTTATTTTATTTATTAGTTTTAATTTCTAAATATGCATTATTAAATCCTAAAGGGCATTATTGTAAGTTTATAAGTGAAAATTAGTGGTTGACTTAAAATGGTATGAATATGTAAGAAGTTTAAAATGTGAATATTATTGTTGATAATAACCAAAACGAAGGGTATAAATCGAACAACCAAACAAAATATATGATACAAAAATATAATTAATCCTAAAAATAAAGTAACCCGACCAGCTGTAAACTTTGGTTAGTTAGGGAATAGTAACAAACTACTATTGATTTGGTATTTTCAAATATATATAGGCAACAAATATTTCCCTATCAATAAGAAAATCAATAATAACCATTTATATTTTAACTTAGTGATTACTATTAAATAGGTTAGATGAATGGAATTAACTGATATCATTTAGTTTTATAATTGTTGGATAAAAATTTAATGGTCAATATTGATTTCATTTATCGATATAAAATTTAAAAAAAAATCCATATTATACTAGCTTCATATAAATATATCATATTTATTTTTAATAAGTAATATATTTTATTTAAAAAAAAATATTTGGAATATCCAAAAAAGAGTCTTATAGCAAATGACTAAATGTTACGCCCATTTTAAGTAAACATCTGTTTTTCAATTGCTATAGCAATATGACCAAAATATCAGTGCCAAAAAATTAAAGTTAGTATATATGTAAATATATCAAATATAAATAAGTGATGTTTCAATGGAGTTTTTTGTTTTTACTCCATGGATGGTTACTCTAATTTGGGCCATTCGATTTTAATCTAATGGTTATAATATTATTAGTAATTTTATAAAAAAAAATCTAATTAATATCTATATATATATATATATAGAAAGTAAGTTATGATTAAAAATATTGGCAACCTGTTTATGACCTATGAGTTGGAGGGTTTTTTTTTTTTCAATCTTCTTTCCATTATTTTTTTTTTTTGTTTTCATTCCCATTCCACATTTGATAATGATTTGATAATTGTTGATTAAAATATTATTTTTGCATTTTTTTATTAACTATCAAATGTGTTAATATTCATCACTCACTTTCTTTCTCTTTTTTTTTCTATTTCATGTGTTTTATAAAAAATTACTTTTTAATTAAACAGTCAACAATTTTTTGATTAATGATTTGATTATTATTGATTAAAATATTATTTTTGCATATTTTTCAACTTTTTTTTAATCAACTAACGTGAATTTTTTTTTTTATCATGATGGTGAACGTGTATTTGGTCCCATAAAAAAAATAACTAACTAACGTTTATTAGGTGAAAATATGAAAACATGCATATCCCTAAAAAAATTAAAAAAAAAAAAAGACCAAACTATGTATCTAAAATATTATCAAAACACTTTCAAAAAAAAAAAACCATATATATATCAAAATATTAAATACTAATAATTTTGATTAAAAATAATTCCTTAAAAAACCATTCTAAATTATTTTTCCTAAAAAATTATTCCCAAATCTTATTCATAACTCAATGGAAGGAGGATTCTCTAAAAAATTTGAATAGGAATAGTTGTAGGTAAAAATGACTTGCTATTAGCAAGTCATTTTTAACTTAGTCAAAGTACCCATCCATTGAGCAAAAACAAAAAACTCCATTGAAACATAATCCATATATATATATATACATATTTGGTCATTTATTTATAAAAATAGAGAAATTGACTTTTATTTAAATGAAGTGTAAATTAAGGACACACTCTAATTTCCCTTAAAAAATCTTTACTCAAATTCCAAATTTATAATTTCTCTAACTTTATACAAAATTCTAATCATGATTGTACTACCTCCATATAATTATATCAGGTGTATTAGTAACAAGTAACTATTCTCTTTTTTAAAAAAAGTGTATTTGCAATATTTTGAAAAAAAAAAAACTTTTAAACAAAATTATAATTTCTAGTTTCTCTAACAAAGATCAAGTGTCCTCCAGCCATGAACCGAAAAAAATAACCTAACTGTGAATAGAAAGAAAAATCGAAATCGAACAAATTAAAAATTAAAAGAACAAAATATTGGATTAAGTTCAACAATTTGGGTATAACTTACAATCCAATCGAAAACTGGCTAGCTAGTTTAGGAAGTATCGATGAACACCCGAGCTATTAAAATACTCCTTACAATAATTAAAAGTGTTAAATACAAAAGGAAAAAAAAAAAAAGGAAGAAGAAGAAAGGAAAAAAAAAAAAAACTGAAGTATGAATTTTTTGTAATTTAATTCATAAATTTTGAGTTATGCAAAATTATATCTCTAAATTCGAATTTCTGAAATTATACTATCTGTTTATGAAGTAACGAATTTGTTTCTTTCTCATTACACTAGATTAAACTGAGGTCTGTTTATTCTTATTTCCAAATACGAAAATCGCATTAAAAATTTGCATTACATCGCTCTCAACAATTTATTCATTTATTTATTATTTTAGTTTTATTTCATTTTGTTATGGTTTATTAATTTTTCATTTATTTTATTGCTTGGTAGCACAAATCACTCAAAATTTACACAAATAGATGATGTTTTGAAACTTAGATGCATAACTTTATATTCATAACTTTATATTACTTAAAATTTAGGATTTAACTGCAGAAAATGCAAACTTCAGATTTTGATTTTCTTTTTGTATTTAAAACTAATTAGAATGTATTATTATAAGTAACACATGATTTGGACAATTTTGGCTCAACTATATATAAAGCTCTGACTAGGTTTTTCTATTTCTTATACAATTAATTTGAAATAATCAATTTTCTCTGGTGTGGTAGAAACTGACTAAGACCAGCTTTCTTGAAAGGAAAAAAAAAAAAAAAAGGGATAAGAGTCATAAGACCAGCTTTCCAAGAAAACACCCAACCTTTTGAGGTAAACCAACACCATCCCAATCCCATTTCCCAAAACTAAAAAAGAATTTCCATATCACAAAGCCCCACACTTGCCCCAAAGACCTTTGAGAAGAGACATTTCTAGATCCACATCAATAACCCACCTTGAAAATTGGGTATCTGAAAGAAAGAGGGGAAACACTTCCACTCACATCAGTCCCAATCCCAAAATATCACAATTTACAATTTAAAAACAAAATAATTAATTGAATACTTAAAACAAAAAAAGTGTACATCAATGAGTTGTAGAAACACTGAAACAGGAAGAAAAGAAAAGCTCTCTCTTCTCCGAGTCTCTAAAGCCCATTCTAATCTTACAAAACCTCACACCCCAAGAACACCTTCCCCATCATTTCACACAACCCAATGCCCCACACCCCCTACTCCATCATTTTCAGTAAGACCAATGTGAAAAGAGAACAAATTGTTATAAAAAATAAATAAGTAATAGGACTTTAGAATTAGTAAGTAAATAAATAAATAAACAATTTAAGTTAAATCACCCTTTTTCTCTCTCTCTCTCTCTCCCCTAATAGTCACTTCCCATGATTTTACATCACTTGTTGATAGTCCCCGAGCTTTTTTTTTCAATGTATAACTCAACTAATGCGAGGCCAGCAATAAGGGTCGTTTTCCCTTTTTTTTCTTTATTCTTTTCTTTTATTTTTTTTGGGTAAAAACACAAAGAAGAGATTAATAGAAGGAAAAAAAAAATGTTGTTTTCACCACAACCTTCTGTCTTTGTTGGTTGCCACAGTGATTTGGACTTGAAAGCTCCCATCTTTTCATGTCTATTGACACTGATAGTTGATACATCACTTGCCTTGTTCATGTCCTCTTTTGACCCTTTATTTCTCTCTTCTCCTCTTCTTCATTCAATCTTTCTCAAACACTGTTTTTAAGTAAATACCATACTTGATCAACAATACCATTTCGCATTCTGAGCTGCCAAAGTTAGAGAGAGAAAAAGAAAGAAAGAAAGAAGAGAAAAATGGGGTCTTTGGGAGTTGAAGTTGCAGAGAAGAAGGCAATGTGGCTTTATCCAAAGGTCATGGGATTTAATCCTTCTGAGAGATGGGGGCACTCTGCTTGTTACTCTCAAGGGGTTCTCTATGTTTATGGGGTACGTGTAATTTTCTTTATGAGACAAGAAAATATTTAATATTTATTTTTATTTTCTATTAATAATCGAGAGAAGAAATGGTTTTTATTTTACTCAGTTTTTGAGTGCTATATATTGAAGTTCTTTCTTTTGAAGTCTAATTATTATGCAGAGTGGTTCCCTTTTAATTTTTATTTGTTCTGATATCACCATTAGTAGTCTTCTTGATCTCTTTGCCTTGAAATATTTTTCTTTTTGTTTGGACACTTTTTTTTTTCTTAATTATTTTCTTAGACTATACTGGACCTATAGTTATATTTGGCTAATGATAAATACACTTTCTCGACTTGGTTTTATTCTTTCCTTGTTTCTCTTTTTTCTTTGGAATATCTTCTGAACTTGGCTTGCTCTGAAGTCTGTCTAATTGTTAGGACAAATATGTGGTAGCATGACGGTTAACTCCTTTTTCTCGGCTATGTTTTCACTTTCTTTCATTTATTTTAATTATTTTTTTTTTCACAATCTTTTTTTTTCGAAGTGTTTTAGTTTTTTTAAGTCGTATGAGAGTGTTCTTAGTTAAAGAACATTCCCATCAAAGCTGCCTGTTTTTTTACACTCATGCACTTTCCCTGGTATTGTTCTAAGGCTCCTTTTTTTTTTCTTCCCTTAAAAAAATAAATAAATAAAAATCATGAAGAGAGGAAGGTATGAAAGTAAGTTTATGATGTCAATTGAGATAACCTTTAGTTACATAGTTCATTGGTATATTTACTAAATTTTTTCCATGTTTTGGTGGGAACGACAGTGGAACTTGAACTGGTTCAAGCATCTGGTGTTCCAATATCAAATCTTAAGTTTTATGTAGTGGAATTAAGATATACGTGTCTCTAAAAACCATTTAGTCACTCTAATTTGAAATGTTTGCACGAGAGCATCAAATTTGCAATTTGATTATCTGAGAGCTGGTGTTACAAGCAGATACACCCTTTTACTTAACCAGAAATATCCAAAATTTTAATGTAATATTTGACTTTTTTTCCTAAATGGCTTGACCTCTTTAGGAACTTTGGAAATGTACCCTTTTGTTTAGTGTATCTTCGTTTTCATCCCAATGTAATATTTTGACCAGATTTCTATTTCTTTCCGTCCATTTCAGGGATGTTGTGGAGGTTTGCATTTTGGCGATGTTCTTATGCTAAATCTCGATTCTATGGTTTGGAATGCCCTTGTATCAACAGGTGAAGGGCCTGGCCCAAGAGATAGCCATAGCGCTGTTGTTGTGGGGCAGAGAATGATAGTGTTTGGTGGTACAAATGGCTCAAAGAAAGTGAGTGATCTTCATATACTACATCTCGGGACGAAAGAATGGATGCAACCAGAGTGCAATGGGACTTCGCCTTCACCTCGTGAAAGCCACACTGCAACACTTGTTAATGACGAGAAACTAGTGATATTTGGGGGCAGTGGAGAAGGCGAAGGAAATTACTTGAATGATTTGCATATTCTTGATCTCAGGACCATGACATGGAGTTCCCCTGAAGTGAGGGGTGATATTCCTGTCCCTAGAGATAGTCATAGTGCTGTTACAATAGGAAACAAGCTCTTTGTTTACGGTGGAGACTGTGGTGATCGGTATAACGGCGATGTCGATATGCTTGATATGGACACGCTCACTTGGTCAAGGGTATAACTTTCTCTGTACTGTCATATTTTCATTCAAAAATCGCATGAGTGATTTACATAGTTCTTGTTTGTACTGAACTAATTGGTACTCTGGTACTGTGTTTCAAATAGTTGTCTGTTCAAGGATCTTCACCTGGTGTAAGGGCAGGCCATGCTGCTGTGAACATTGGGACAAAGGCAAGTCATTATGCTAACAGGAAAAAAATTAGAAGGGAGAGGAGCATTTAAACTGTTGACTTCCCATGTTGCGACCTTAATGGAATTTTTTATGATTTTCAGGTCTATGTTATTGGAGGGGTTGGAGACAAACATTATTACAATGATGTCTGGGTCCTGGATGTGAGTACTTGTTCTTGGACTCAGCTTGAGATACGTGGCCAACGGCCACAAGGGCGGTTCTCTCACACAGCTATTGTTACAGACCTTGATATTGCCATCTATGGCGGGTAATTTCTGTCATTTTGTTAGAACTTATCTTCTTTTCTTCCCTAATTATTGGCCTTATTTAAGTGACTTCATTCCATGTTGGCTGGTTTGTAAATTTAGGTGTGGCGAGGATGAGCGCCCTCTCAATGAGTTACTGGTGTTGCAGCTCGGAGCAGATCATCCCAATGGCCGTTACAACATTTCCATGTGCAAAATTTTTGGAAAACATTGGAACCAAGATAAGAGGAGGTCCTTAAGAAGCGAGGGGAACAATAACTTGGTGCGTGAGTATAGATTTTTGTTACTTTAATCTATATTTCAGTAAAGAACATGTAATATCTAAAGGGAGTTTATAATATATGTGTATTGAAGCAGAAAACCATGCTTTTGGGGAACAATGTTGTAGTGAGAGAAAGAGCCTATGAAGCCGAATTAGAAAGAAAGCGATCTTTTCCTTTCAATTCAGGTTGGTCAAATTGACAGAAATCAGTCTATTGTTTTGCATGGAGCAAATGGAACAGGTTGTTATTGACCTTTTTCCTTTTCTGCTTTTTAAGATACTTTACATCCAAAGAGCAGAAGAACAACAACTGCGAAAGCATGGGATGTCGAATCAGAGCAAGAGGAGCACTCTCTTTCACTCTCTCAGAGTTCGTCTCCATCACTATCTGATCAAGAGCAGACCGCAACTCAGAGAGCCGCTGATTCAGTTACAGGTTTTCAAGGATTTCATTTGTTTCAGCAATCAAATGAGACTCCAAGCAAAGACAAATCTCGCAGTACTTCAACTAGACAGATAGAGTCCTTAAACACTATCCAAAGAACTCCTAAAGATATTCATCTTTTGGGGGAATGTCAATCCCAGGCAAATGCTCACTTCAGGAGAAATAATATGCAATTCTCAGCTTTAGAGCAGAAGCACTTGGATGCAGGGTCGAATCAGAACCCGGTAAATTGCACTACACATATAGTGTTCTTGTCTATTCATATATGTTTTATATTTGCTCTTTATGTCTACTTCTAACTCATCGTTCTCAATTATTTCTGCTTATAATATGTTCTACTTTGCCATAGATTGGTGCTGAGGTCCGCGGTAAAGTTGACGGAGCATTTGACTCAGGTTATCTAATGACCGCAACTGTTAATGGAAAGCTATTCAGAGGAGTCTTGTTTGCACCGGTAAGCTTCATAAATCCCAATGGCAGTCGTATCATTTTCTTGAACTTTAAATCTCTGCTAGCTATAAAATCCATCTTCTTTTACAACTTAAAATTTGCCAAGCAGGGACTTGGAGCCTTCCCCAGAGGACCAATTCTTGCACAAAATCCACACATTCATGCTGCAAGTCACCCATTTCCAAGTTCGAATCCCGCTGAACCACGCGTCAGGCTTTTCCAGCAACCGATGAAGAACTCAAGTCCGGGGTCTGGTCAGAGCTTCCAGCAGACTCATCAAATGGCTCGGCCATTTCCGGTCATTAGAGCCCCCTCTTCCTCTTTGCCTAAAGAACCAAGCCTTAGAAGTGATCTTCAAGGTGTGGTTTTAACACTCGGAGGACCCGGAAGCAGCCAGCATTAGATGGAAACTTGATCTTTTTTTTCCTTCATTTCAAGTTTTGTAAATTATGGATGCTTAGATTGTATTTTCAGTTTTTTTTTTTTTTTTTTTTTTTTGGTTTT
>JXTC01000395.1:193101-212064 GCA_002914845.1 Trema orientale | reverse complement strand
GAAAGTTTATTAACTTAAATTAGTACAGAGAAATAATTCGAGTATTAATATCCAGTTTGTGATTGAACAGTTACGTAGATTTTCTTTTTTTTTTTATATTTTTCAATCTTATTGTTTGATATGTCATTTTTGTTATTTATTTTAATATTTTAATAATGAAATAAATCATAATAAAATTAAGTGTCCGTAAAATAACGAGACCGGAAGAAAGTATAAAAAAAAAAAAAAAAGTAGTTAACATCTTTTATATATATATATGTTTTTTCTTTAAAAAAGAAGAAAAAAATGACAATGATGGGAAGAGTACAGAGGAAAAGGTGAAAAACTGAAACTGTTTGGTGTTGATACCCTTGGTGGAAGTGGGTCCCATCTCAGGAAGAGAGAGAGGGAGTACAAATATAGGCAGCATGACAGAGGAGAGAGAGAGAGAGAGAGATTTGAGGGGTTGGTTGGATTCATGTACAAGTTGACGTTGGGGGTTCATAGAATGGAAGACTTGAGACTCCCCCGCGCATCGCGCGCGGGCGGATGCCCCAAAAGCGAGAAAAAGCGTCGCTGTCAACCGTCCGATTCTGTCTCTGCCCCCCAACAACCACGTCATCAAAACGACTACTGATTGATTGTCGTTTTTGATGATNCTCACTCGTCACCTGTCTTGTCATTCGCTGAAATGACCTCTATGCTTGTCCGCTTTACGTCTGGCACTCGCACTGACCTTCAGTGCGTCATCCACGTGGCTACAACCCTTTCTCTCACTTCTCACTCCCCCTCCCCAAACGATTTCTCTAGTGGGTCCCACAACCAACGTTGGACTACTCCTTACACGTGTCATCTGTTTTCCTTTGCAGCTGGATTTTTCTTTTCTTTTCTTTTTTTTCCTTTCAATTTCATGAAAAATGCTAAAGGGGGCTTCTACAATCTACACTAATAAAAGTGTTAGACTACGTGTAAATTTAGTGGTTGATTTTATACTGTTATTAATGTACGATGCTGATGGCTAATTACGGTTATGCTAAGATAAAGTAAACGTCATCAAAAAAACAAATGCTTAAAACACGAGTATTTTGTTCCCCCTAGGCCGGAATATTGGTTTATGATAAATGAACATTATTGAGTTCTATTGATCAAGATACTTATACAACCCAAGAGAAAAAGTTGAGCCGAAAAAAAAAAAAGGCCAATAGAAAAAGCATAATTAGATTTTTATATTATTAAATTTGGCATCAATATGTTGTACCTATTCAACTATATATAAGGAAAATAATAGCTAAGTTCTAATTCTATGGAAAAATAAATCTTCAAATTCCAAGTCCTATCCACCATCCATTGGCACCATGAATCAACGTGCGACTGCTTAATCCAAGAACTGAAGATTGCACGGGTAGATATTGGGAACAAGAAGTGACTTTAATTTCTCTAGTGGAAGTCTTATCCAAACATGAATTATTAAAGTGGTTGAAGGTGAAATCTGAACTTTTCCTATTTCTTCTTTATCTTGCGTATAATCCCAGTTTTTCAATTTTTTTTTTTTTTTTAAAAAGGAGTTTTCAAACACGAGTGCTCATGTTGAGGTCTTATATTTGAACTCCTACCTTTTTCTTTTTTTTAAAAAAAAATATATATATATTCCAACTACTAAATATCTACAAAAATAAACCAGGTAAATAGTTATTATTTATTAAACATGTATATCTTACGAGCCAAATAAGTGTGCGTACATTAGGTTTACGAGTAATGCTACAAACATTTATATTTTTAGATTTAGACCGAACTAGGATCAATTTGCATGGAAATGAGTCATACATAGAATGATAACTTTTAAAGTGGCCCTGAAAATATTATTTCACCACCAAATGATTTTATTCTTGTACATCAATTTCTCCTTATTTTTTGATTCTACAATTTATTTTTCTTTTTAGAAAATTTACATGAAATAATGTGAAAGAATTGTTAAATACACAATTAAATAGTGTAGACTCATTTTGAAATAAAATATGATTTAAAGTCATTGCCACATTCCTTGATGTAAATTTTTAGTGTAAAAAATAGCTGTCCCTACCATTAATCTATGTGCACATTACATTTCCAAATATGATGCATGGGTACATGGTTACATATATATTATTTGTGTTGTTAAGGAAAATGTCCCAGCTCTTACCCTTTACAATCTTCGACCTGCCAAATAATGTTTTAGCCAAATATATATGTATGGTCATCGATCCAATAGGAATTTTTTTTTCTTTATCCATAGATATTATTTTGTTCAATTAAAATGTATTTTTTTTTCATGATAAAAGATGGAGATAGGAATATATTAAATAATAAGTATTTATTTAGAAAAATATTAAATAATAAATATTTAATTTTATTATTATTTTTTCTAACTACTCAAATTATTATAGCCGTTAAACAATGATCCAATGGCTAAAAAAAAATATCTATAAATAAGTTAAAAAAGTACATATTAGATTGGAAACCTATATTTATATGTATATTTAGGAAGGATCCTACGTGGGATAGGAGAATGGGGAAAACAAAGAGGTTGGTAAAATGTATTTTTTTTTATTGCCCTTCATGGTTAAGATTTAGTGACTGGTCCCCGTATATATAAAAAAAAATACATGAGAACAGTTAGAAGTAACAAATGAACCTACTCAATCTGATCTGTACTTTTTCTGGCTTGAAGAAAGGTGGGTTGAATGTCCTATTCCATGTCATTGAACCCAGAGTTCCTCTACCAACCAAACCTAGAAACACAAAAAATTATATTCTGTCCCATGAAAATGATTATCAATAACATTAAAATTGACAAAAACATTAATTGGGCAGAAAGGTTCTGTCTTAACTCTTAATCATCATAATTAAGATTAACAGTTTGATAATGTTTTGTTGTGCAATAAGTAACATTACATTAAATTTAATTTATTACAAATGCTATTTAAAAACAATATTTTTAAGTATTTAGTAAATTATAAATTGTGAGTGCTAGAGAATTAACTTTGTAGAAGCAACTCTTACTATCTTCTAAAATTCTTTTTCTTTTAATGAACTTCTAAATTTTTTTTTTTTAAAATAATAGTTACACAACAAATTTTAAAATACACTCGCCAAATACGAAATTTACTAAACATCTCACTCACCCATATTTTTCATTAACCACCTTTAAAAACTAAAAGCACCATCCCAAAATGATCACAAATGGGCTCTAACAGTTTTGACATTTTGGCTGATACTAAAAGAGTTTATCCATATTGCAAACTAGCATAGAACATGGTCAGAGTCTCATAGACTCCCTATGGGGGGAAAATTGAATTATAACCTTTGTTTATTTTGTTGGGGTTATTATTGTAATTCTGGTAACTGTTGTGAAGAAGCAAAAATGGGTTATAAATATTATAGACCTACATGAATTGAATCAACTATAAAATGTATGCATGAGTGGGAAAGATGATTCAGAAGAACAAAGAGGATTAAACTAAAGAACGGGGGTTACATAAAATACTAAGAGGGTGGTCAAGAAATTAAATTGACTTTTACAACACTCCAGTTGGTTAAGCTGGGCCAACAGCTGCTTAATTTGAAATCAACCAAAACTTGGTTCACTACATGTCTATATAAGCAATACTCACTAGTTTATCTAGATGACATCACTCTGAACGTTGGCAAAAATTTGCCAAACTTTCCCCACTTAAACAAAATAAATTAAATATAGAAAAGTATTGGTCTAAAAATATGGTTGTTCATCCTATTCCAAAGCCAGTATATCTTGTAGCTTTTATCTTTTGCGTCAACCATATTTGGCTCTTTCCTGAGTTTGCCAGTGCAGAACATGAAGGTGTTATAAGGCACTATAAGTTTGATGTACGTGTTTTCACTATTAAGTTTGAGCCAGTTTTGTAGCTCATTTAAACTAATATCATTTTATTTATTCATCAACTTTTTTTTTTTTTTGGGGTGACATAAATGGTTGTCATTTTCTGAATTTTCAAGTTCAAATTTTGCAGATAAGGTTACAAAATGTCACAAGATTGTGCCACACAAAGAGGATTATAACAGTTAATGGGAAGTTCCCAGGGCCTCCTATTGTTGCTAGAGAAGGAGATAGAGTGGTGGTCAAAGTGGTCAATCATGTCACTAACAATGTTAGTTTTCATTGGTATGAATAACACATTCCACTATTCTGCACTATTCTGAGTTAATATTATATATATATATATATATATCAATGTGAGAAGAAGAGTTATTCATTTTGAGTGCTATAAATCAACAAATAAAGTCTAGCACTCTGTTTATGCTCTTTAACCATTGGCCTTCAGAGTGGTTTGGTTAATGTCGTTTTGATGAAAACAGGCATGGGATACGACAACTTCAAAGTGGGTGGGCAGATGGACCAGCTTATATAACACAGTGTCCTATCCAAACTGGGCAGAGTTATGTGTACAATTTCACCATAGTTGGCCAAAGGGGGACTCTTTTCTGGCATGCCCACATTTCATGGTTAAGAGCTACTCTTTATGGTCCCCTAATTATCCTCCCTAAGCTTGGAGAGACTTACCCATTTGCCAAACCATACAAGGAAATTCCCATCCTGTTTGGTAAGAAAGAAAATTTACCATCAAACACTTGTTCAAATTTTTCCAAGCATTGTTACATGGAAAGGCATAGTTATAGACCTTGATCTTGGTTTACTTAACTAAACTTATGCTAAAATTACAGGTGAGTGGTGGAATGCTGATACAGAGGCTGTTATATCTCAAGCTCTACAGACTGGTGCTGGTCCTAATGTCTCTGATGCATACACAATAAACGGACTCCCGGGACCAACATATAATTGTTCTACTACAGGTACCAGTGAAGTGTAATAGAACAAATGAAGTCTAGATTCTTTCTTGAATTTAAGCTAAGAAAAAGTGTTTCATTAAAATGAAAAAAATACATGAAAAAAAGTAATACTATAAGGCATCGTATAGTGCCCATGTGTCAGTCTGTTATTGGTTAATTATAATTACATTTCAGGTGCGGCCTATATGAGACCAATTTATTAATTATAATCACCGATAATAGATTGACACATCGTCTTGGTGTTGGACACCACTGATACCCGTAATATTGTTCATAAAAGAAATACATGAAAGGAAACATAGCATTTTAATAACAGTGAGATAGGGAAGGAGACATCTCAATTCCATAGACGATCTCGTTCCAATAAATATATTCTAATAAATAACTAAAAGCTAAATCTCATAATTCTATTAGTAGTACAGACAATAAAAGCTTACTTTTTTTTTTTCGAGTGAGAAATTTCTGTTTCTTCTTGTTGTTCACAGATACATTCAAGCTAAAAGTGAAGCCAAACAAAACTTACCTCCTGCGTTTAATCAATGCTGCACTCAATGACGATCTCTTTCTCAGTGTAGCTAACCACAGCTTGACAGTCGTTGAAGCTGATGCAGTATATGTTAACCCATTCAACACCAATATCCTCCTCATTTCCCCAGGACAGACCACTAATGTGCTCCTCAAAACCAAATCCCATACCCCAAATGCCACTTTCTTGATCTCAGCCGGACCATATTTCACAGGCCAAGGCACCTTTGACAACTCCACCACCTCAGGTATCCTAGAATACACAACACAACCAATGTCAAAACCTCTTTCAATCCTGAAACCAACTCTCCCAGCCATAAACGACACCAATTTCGTCGCGAACTTCAGTCAAAAATTCCGGTCTTTGGCAAACGACAAGTTCCCAGCAAAAGTCCCACAAACCGTCCAAAAGAGCTTCTTCTTCACCGTTGGCCTTGGAAGCAACCCCTGCCCCAAAAACCAGACCTGCCAAGGCCCCAACGGGACAAAGTTTTCGGCTACGGTCAACAACATCTCTTTTGCACTACCCTCTAGAGCTCTCCTTCAGTCCTACTTTTATGGAAAATCTAATGGAGTTTACGCCACTGATTTTCCCAGCTTTCCATTGGTTCAGTTCAACTATACAGGGACACCACCAAACAACACTCATGTCAGCAATGGCACCAAAGTGGTGGTCCTACCCTTTAACACGAGTGTTCAAGTAGTGATGCAGGACACTAGTATTCTTGGAGCCGAAAGCCACCCTCTTCACCTCCATGGCTACAACTTCTTCGTCGTTGGTCAAGGTTCTGGGAACTTTGACCCTGCGGAAGACCCTGCAAAGTTCAATCTCGTTGACCCAGTCGAAAGGAACACAGCTGGTGTCCCTTCTGGTGGGTGGCTCGCTATCCGGTTTTTCGCAGACAACCCAGGTCAGCAATTTTACTCTAAGCTCTGGTTTTTGGCACTATAGAGTGTTATCTCTTGTTTTCATTGTTGCCCAGATAGTAAAACCTGTGTATTAAGCTAAGTATCTCTAATGGTTGGCATCTGAAACAGGGGTTTGGTTTATGCATTGCCATTTTGATGTTCATCTCAGCTGGGGGCTAAGGATGGCGTGGATTGTCCTAGATGGGGAGCTCCCTAATCAGAAGCTGCCTCCACCGCCGTCTGATCTCCCAAAGTGTTGACCTTTCAAGTCATTGAAAAGACTTTTTCTTTGATGTATTATGTTTGGTTTTGCAATATGTTTTGTTCACTGAACAAGGAAAAGAGAATAGCAGAGCTGGTTTTTGTACATGTTTTGAGCTTTCATAAGTGCTTCTGTATGGAGCCTCGGAGGTAATAATAATAATACCAATAATAATAAACGACGATTTCTCTCTCAAAAGTTGTTGCTATATTTTGCTTAAACGACAATATTAAATGGAAAAGCAGCAAGTCAAATCTACTAAATATACACTGAAAGCGTGAAACAATAAATACCCAGATGTGACAAGAGTCGAAACTTTCGTCAAAAAAAAAAAAAGAAAAGAGAAAAAAAAAAGAGTCAAAACAGTGGAAAACCAATGGAAAGAAACGTATTGGGATTGAGCGACGTCGTTTTGGTACGTATACGTTGCGCGTTCCTCTGTTCCAAAGTCCACAGAGGCGAAAAGCTTTGAGAGAGATGTGCATCGAGAAGAGTTTGGTGGTGACCCAACAAAACCACAGGACCATTGGATTCACAGAGATGGTGACTATAACAATTGAATCCCTTCTTTCCCAATTTCCTCCTCTAATCCAAAAAAACCCTAGCTTTAGTATCTCACTCCCTAACTCTCTATCCAATTACGCTTCCCCACCTGGCTAAAGAAATTTTCTTTGTAGCTCTGGACCGATCGTGATCATCTTTTTGACAGGGGCCTGGTCTTAGGGTTTCGATTTTCAAGCTTTCGTTCCCAACCCACATAGGTAAAGCTCCCCCTTCTTGGTCCCTCTCTTGTGTTTCTTGGTGGGTTTTTGGAGTTTTTGGTTCTTCGGTGCTTCCATTTTTTTTTGGGGTGTAATTTTTATAAATCTTATGATTGATGTCACGTAGTTTGGTTTTGAATTTTGATGGGTCAGTTCTTTATTATTATTATTTTTTTGGGTACTAAATTTCTTGTACTGGGCTGGATTAGAAGATTGATTTCCTGTTAAATTTTGGTTTATCAAGCTGGGTTTCAAGCTTGAATTTTCTGGTTCTGTACTCGTTTCTTGAGTGGGGTTCACTGTAGCTATGAATTTTTGGGAGAAATTATTTTCATGGTTTTTAATGTCTACTCAAAGTCTCAACACAGCCTAGTTTAGTGTAGTTTTACAGGGTCTGGAAACCATTCAAACATAAGTTATGGGCATATGTGAACTAATTTGTAACCAAAAAAATCGTAAAAAGAAAGAGTTTTGGAGAGAAATGGGAAAAAATTAAAAATTGATCTATTTCCAATTTCGTTATGTGAGAGCAATTCAACAAAATCTGTAGGTAAGAAGTAACACTGAATGGAAGAGAAAGGGAAGCATTTCTCTTATTCTCATTCCTATTACAGCTTACTAAACAACTAAACATGCCCTACTCTAATTTCGCAGTTTTAAGTTTGGATGAAGCTTAAAATGTGTTTTTCAATTGCCATACTTGTTTTGTAGACAACTAATAAAGAAAAATAGAAAATTTGTATTCCTTAGTAGTAGTAACGTCCAAAATTTTTTCTTCTCCTTTTCTAGTTGCATATGCTTCCATGACTTTTGATGCCTTCCCTAGTTCTTTCTTTCAAAACTAGTTTATGATACGTATAATATGTAGTTCTGCTACTTGAGTGATTCTTATCTCTTATTGAGCTCCTTTTCTCTGGGAATGGCAGAAGCTCAAACCTTTTGACTTCTATGGAAGGATTTGGAGGTCTGGGGGTCAGTGATGTTAGCAGTTCAGTAAGAAAGAAAAGGAGTAATGCTTCCCGTCGTCCTCGGAATGACTCGCCGCTGCCTTTGGATTACCGTGAAGTTTCATCCCTGTCAGATGTTAGCAAAGGGTCTAGTGATGAAAATAATGGTTACGGTTCAGTTACTCGAAAGAAAGAAATGAATCTGAACCTATGCAGCTCTAGGGCCTCATTTAGTAACAATGCTGAATCTGAGTCTGCCAAGAATGTGATTAAAAATGAAGATGGAGGACTTGCAGATTCCGATGAAGCTTCTAATAGTGGCTCTTTTCGAGGCAGTAATGAGCAGAAGCATAGTGGGGTGGCTTCTAAAAGGTCTAGCAAAGGCGTCCTTGCCCCTGCAAATTGGACAACCAAGAGCAGTGTGAGGCATTTTGAAGCTGTTTCAGATGATCTGGATAATGAGAATAAAGTGAAAAAGGTTAAGCTTAAAGTTGGTGGTGTTACACGAACAATTCATGCCAATTCCATATCTGATGGTGCATCTGCTGTTGGGTCGTCTACTACAAAGTCTTCTCATGTTTCAGATGCCCCTCGGCCTCGGCCTCGGCAGAAGATGACACAGGTATTAAGGACCATTTCTTCAAAATCTACTTATATAAATTTTTACTGTTTTGAACCATCGACGAGTTGAGGTGATAAGAGGAAAAAATCATTGGTACCATTGCTTGTGCAAATCAGAGAAAATGGAAGTTCATAGGTTAGTGTTGGACTGAAGTTTGTTCTCAATTTTCTAGAATTTTTTATTTTGTTTGTGCTGAATTATATATGCCCTGAGATCTTGGTTTCCTGTTATCTTATTTTGTTTATGCGAGTACTCAGATTTTTTTTTTTTTGGGGTGCATCTAGGATAACTTTATCTTTGGTGCAGGATTCAGATGGCAATCGCTCCTTTACTTCAGATAAGGGAAGTGCCCTGCAGGGAAGGCCATGGAAGGATTCTCGAAATGTATTTAATGCTGGGAAGGCTAGTTCTGTGGGGCCTGATGAAGATATCTATGAAAAGGAAATGGAGAAGTACGAACCTATTCGTAAGAGCAAGAGGGTCTCTAGGAGACGCTTTATAGATGAAGCACTGGATGACGGGGAAGAGAACAATTTGGAGATTCAATACCTTGAAAAACTCAGAACCTCTAGGAGTGCCAGTGCAGAATACAACGATGATGAAGAAAGAGAGAGCAGGAAGCAAAGGAGGATTTCAAAGGTCTTAAAGAGGAGTTCTGATCGCCAATATGATGTTGATATGGGAGACTATGGCTCCTCAAGATTGAGGAAGGAAACTAAGAAGTCCAGATCAGGGAGAGTATCAGATGATACTGATTATGTTGAAGCGGAAGAATCAATTTCAGATGATGAGCCCAATAGCAAGAGGAGAAAACCAAGAAAGGAGTTTGTCGATTTAATTGTTGATAATAAGAAGGAAATGACGGTGACTACACGTCAAAGAGCCCTTCAAACTGGCAAAGATGTAACTTCCAGCTTAGATGCAACTCTTATTGAGTTTCCAAACGGGTTGCCCCCTGCTCCGCCAAGAAGTGGGTGATGCTTTCTTTTTATGCTTTTGGGTTATTTTACCTTCAGAAGTAACTTCTTTGAGCACATGTTGAACCTCCACTAAGACGGTATCATTGGTTGTTTTATTGACAGAACAAAAGGAGAAACTTTCTGACGTGGAGCAGCAACTGAAGAAAGCAGAGGCAGCTCAGAGACGCCGGATGCAAGTAGAGAAGGCGGCAAGGGAATCTGAGGTTTGGCCTCTTGCTTATTAAGAGTCTTTTGTCTACGTGAAGGCATTTACTTGATAATGCATGTGCTCTTTGTTTTCCCTTAACCTTAGGCAGAGGCAATCAGAAAGATCCTGGGCCAAGATTCCAGTAGGAAGAAACGAGAAGACAAGATTAAGAAACGAAAAGAAGATATCGCACAGGTAACTGTTACATGAGGAATACTCTTGCTGTTTATGGTGCGATAATGTGATAGAACATTTCCCTTTAGTTACGGTATCATCCTTTAATCTTTGCAGGAGAGAGCGGCAAATGCTATGATCCTTTCATCTGACTCTGTTCGATGGGTGATAGGTCCCACAGGAACTGTAGTGACATTTCCTAATGAAATGGGCTTGCCAACCATATTCAACTCCAAGCCTTGCAGGTATATATTACGTGCACATATTTGTTTCATTTTAGTGATTTTAGCTTAAATGGCTTTTACAATTTATCATGCTTCTTAATCTCTTAGATGATGTTAGAAAAATGTAGTTTTAACTGTATTAAGTTTCGAGGTTCAGCTTTTTCTGGAAGTTGCGTGCCGCAGCATGGTGTTATGGGCTTCAAAAGGTTTAGGAAATGATGACATCATTCTTCGTCAAATTTTGACTAGTGATTTGGGTGAAACTCTCGGTTTTGATTATGAAATAATTTTAGGTACAACTAGTGTTTAGTAAACCTGCTTTATGTTAGATGATCTATAATCTGTTGCCTAAAAAGCAGTTTTTTCGAAGGCTGACTGTTTGGTAAAAGGTTTCAAAACCTATTGACACATAATCCAATGACTTTTCACAAATACTTTGAGAAGCTAAAAATTATACCCGTTTGTTTCAACCATTCCATTCCATTGGAATGGAAAATCTATTTGAATGGGTGTTTGTTTTAACAACTTCAAATTTTCCATTCAAATGGTCTTTTGGAATGGGTGTTTGTTTCAACAATTCAGTTTTTCTATTCAAATGGTTCATCAGTCACATCAACTATTGGAATGGATTTTTTGTGTCTTGGATGAGAATGGAGGGGAGGAGGTGTTTTTGAATGGTCCATTCCAATGCTCCCATTCTAATTACAACCCATTCTAATGTTGTTCCATTCAAATATCTCCCATTCCAATTATAACCTATTCTAAAATTTCCATTTAAATGCACTCATTCGAATGGGCGAACCAAACGGGGCCCACTTTTATTTTGTGCTTCCAATTTGATCAAAATCATATTTTCTTTAAGCAGCACAATAATACCAAACTAGCCTTATTCGTTCTTTATAATTTGGACTTTGGAGATCATTTGGTTCAAGTTCGCGGATCTATCAGCCCTCAAAACTCTACTTGTTCCCTTAGCTATACATGAATTTACTTCCTTGCTTTTGGCTTTTTGATTTTTTTTTTTTCAAAAAAATAATGTCTAGTATTGATTATGTTGGTTCAGTTATCCACCTCCTCGTGAGAAATGCGCTGGTCCGTCTTGTACAAACCCTTACAAGTACCGTGATTCAGAGTCGAAGCTTCCCCTATGCAGTCTTCAGTGCTACAAGGCAATACATGAAAAGATGTCACCCTTAACGGCGTGTTAGTTGTCTGGACTTGGCTATTTAGCTCTGTTGTTAATCCTATTTATAATGATAATCAAATAAAAAACTTTATAATAATTGTGTATTTATTGACATTTTATGTAATGTAAATAAATAAATATGTACTCTTACGCCCACCAATTGTTGGTTACATGCATGCAGAAAAAAGCTCCTCTTTTTTTTTTCCCTTCTTCTTCCTTGATTTCGAAGAAAACTAACAAAACGACATCTCATTCACGAAAACGACATCTCATTCACGAAAACGACAATACGCGTTCATCGTTTTTCATAATGCATCGACAACAATTCTGAAACAGCGAGGGCATCTCCTTTAGATTCGTAAAAGGTTGAAATTTGGGTTGGTCCTATTTCCAGCCCTGAAGAATTATTCGTAACGTGCATATGTTTTTGAGTGAGTTGTTAAATCATGTCTTTGTTTCACTTTGGTATTTTAAATTTTCAGATGTCACATCTTACTAACTCAAATTATGTTTTTTCCTTTTTTTTCTTTTGTCCCCTTAATTTTAGGCCGTGGTTTGTAATTGTATTGTGCAATGCAAAAAAAAACATCATGAACCAAAATAAACATAATTAGCAAATTGTGACATATAAAAGTTCAAGAATCAATTTTAGACCCCAAAAAAATGTACATATATATATATATATTATGGACGAAATTTCAGATATTTTGGAAGTCATGAATCTAAATAAGATTTGAGTAATTCTTCGTGACTAAAAACATAATTAGTACAAAAAAGTATAAAGATAAAACAACAAACAAGAAAAGAAACAAACGAGAGCATACCACATTTGAGAAACGAGATGTCGTTGAGTGGCTCGAGTAGTAAACGACATGTGGTTCACCAGCATATACGACAGAATACTTGGATAGCAAATCATATGTCGTTTTATATATTGCTTAAACGAGTTCTCGAGCTTATACGACGGTACATCTTCCATATATAATTTCAGTATTTAATTGTTGATTGTCGTTTACGTATGGTTTTATTCTAGTATATATATATTTCTTTGAATTTCTGTCGAAAACATATATTTTTTCTTTCAGTACCCGTTGTTTCTCTTCTCCCTCCTTCTGGAACAGTCTGCAACCGGAGCTCGTAAGGGGTCATGGCTAGGGCTCCAAGCAAGCACGGTCGCGACGAAGCTCTGGTATAACTCTTCTACTCTGCTCTTCTTCTTCGTCTTATTCTTTCTTAAAGCCTTGCTCTCTCGTCTTTGTCTCAAAAACCTTTGGAAAAGTCTAACACTGATGCCCTTTCAAGTTTTTCTGGATTAGGTTATCAGAAATGTAGTACGTGATAAAACATTTTGACTTGCAATTGTAGCTAACTACTGTGCTTTGCTTATACTTTTATGATTTATACACAAATATATAAGATATATGTGTGTGTCTGTATACAGAAACAACACAACACATACAAACACTGGATGATGAGAATGATGAACAAGTAAATTAGGTTAATAATTTTTATTGGTTACCTTTTGTTACTTCCCTTTTTTTGGGTTCTTCTAGGATTTCCAGGGGATTTTGAGTGACTTGCAGGATTGGGAACTTTCCCTTAAGGACAAGGAGAAGGACAAGAAATTGAGAGCACAAGCTTCAGACAAGGAAGAATCGGTAATTCGATTAAACCCGCTTACAGTTTACTCGTAATTAAGTACCCAATTCGCTATATTCTTACCTGGTTGAGGAAACTTATGTTTTTTCAGTCGTTCTTGTGTTTTGACACCATGTACATTTTTCCCTTTTTTGGCTTTTGAAAATGTACCTTTTTCGCTCTTTTATTTTCCCTTTTTTTGGCTTTTGAAAATGTACCTTTTTCGCTCTTTTATGATGTTGCACCTTTTATTGAAAATGTGTGGGTGTGAGAGTAATGTAAGTTTAATTAGTAATTGGTATATGCTACTTATTTATATACCCATCTCTTTTCTACGTAGTAAGTTTACGATTTGCATAACCATGACTGATACTATGTAAAGGTTTCATCCCAGAAGATTCGAACAGCTGGTTACGACAGGAAACCAGCAGGAAAATCCTCTACACTTGATTATTTAAGTAGCTCAACACCATATGGCTATTCGAGGAACTATGATTCAACCAATAGAATGCCAAGTAGTTCCATTTCTGAAGATACTTTTGCTGATGCAACTTCAGAGAAGGAGTTGGTAGGAGTTGGCTCAGTTTTTTTCTTCAATGGATTTTGTTGCAAATTGATCAATCTTGATACTAAGTTTGTGGTTGGTGTCTTAACCTTCAGGGTAATGAGTATTTTAAGCAGAAAAAGTTTAAGGAAGCTATTGACTGTTATTCAAGAAGCATTGCTTTCTCACCAACTGCAGTAGCTTATGCAAATAGGGCAATGGCATATCTGAAAGTCAAAAGGCAAGTACTATTCTTGATCATCTGGTTTTCTGAGAAATGTATATGTCCATGAATTATTTTCAATTTAGAATAGTTGGACCAAATGGTTAGTAAACTTCTTCTTTTGTTTCCCAAGTACCTTACTTATAATATATACTTTTGTGGTTCAATTTTGTTCTTTAGATTCCAGGAAGCTGAGGATGACTGCACCGAGGCCTTGAATATGGATGACCGTTACATTAAAGCATATTCAAGGCGAGCAACAGCTAGAAAAGAGCTTGGAAAACTTAAAGAATGCATTGAGGGTACGTGGTACCCGAACTAGATTTTGGTTCTTGATGTCAAAATTGTGGCATATTTTAATGTTATATGATTGTAATCTTGATCTCTCTGATTTAATGAATATAGCTATCTGCAGATGCCGAGTTTGCCTTGCATTTGGAGCCTCAGAACCAAGAAATCAAGAAACAGTATTCTGAGGCCAAGTCATTATATGAGAAAGTAAGCATATCTTCATGTGCAGATGTTGCTTGTTTTGTAATGAACTTGGAATTTGTTTCTTGTTGAAAGAGCAAATCTTTTATGGCCTTTCTGATTGAGTGATTTCTGTTAGTGTCCACTTGCGGGTTTAATTACTAACTAGGTGTTATTAAAAGAAAAAATTTACGTACTAGGTAAGTAGGTTTTATTATGTTTGATTAGTGACTACTAAGTTAATAATATGGCATCCATTGAAATTACTGTACTTATCTTTGTTTCATTGATTTAATTTAGATTTTTCTCTTTCTGGGGGTTTGTTTGGAGGAAATGAAAGAACTAAAACATTTGAATCGATTCTTTCCAGGTAATCCTTCAGAAGACTTCTACAGCACTAGAGAATACTATACAAAAAATGCAGAAAGTAGAAAAGAAGGATACCAAAGTAAATAGTCATAGAGTGCAGCCTGTCGAAAGTGCTACTCAAAAGAGAGAAGGACCTGCGGCACAAGATTTCACGAAGGTATCAACAATAAAGTTCTTCTGATTCACGTTTGTTTTATCTCCTAATATTCTACTAATTGCTTCTTGACTTGGAATGCTCTCATAAAGAAATCAAACTCAACTGATAATATTTGTTTCTCTCTGATTATGTGTACCGCTTTCCTTCTAAATATGTTTGATTCTTCTCTCTCATCCTCTTTTCGATATTCTTTGTAACGTTCCTCATTTCTTTGGGCAGAGAAAACAAGTAGCTAGAAAGCAAGAGCTTAAGGAATCAGTGCAAGAGCTTGCATCTCGAGCTGCTTCCCAAGTCATGGCTGAAACAGCAAAGAACATCAGCCCCCCAACTTCAGCTTATCAATTTGAGGTTTCTTGGCAAGGACTTTCTGGTGATCGTGCTTTGCAGGCTCGTCTGTTGAAGGTCTGTAATGGAGTTACCATGGTTTAGTTTTAGATTTTTCGTTCAAGTCATTGTCAATATGAGAAACTCATTTTAATTTCAAACTGTTTACATCAAAGACGTGATCTGGAGGAGCTTGAGGTGCAGTAGGAGCTTACTACTTATTGATTGCCCCGTTCAAGCTTTCCATTTGGGCCTACAGAGCCTTGAAATGAATTAGTGTGTTTTGTTTCAGTGTTTGATTTGAACCATGTTGTCCTCTGAAGACATTCTTCGAGTCTGATGTTAAATATAGTTTATTATTGGACTGTGGACGGTTGACATTGTGTTGACTTTCTTCCTTATGCCATGGCCATATGTGATTTGCCGTCTGTCCAAAACCCGTAAATCAAACCGCACAAGTCAAGAAAGTAGAAAGAGAAATCACTGGTTTTCTTTTCAATTTTTGGAATCCCAAATAATCTCACTGTTTCTATTCTTCTTTTTCCAGTTGTAAATCAACTAACTACTTTGGTCTTTTGTTAGGCTATATCTCCTGGAGCCTTACCTCAGATTTTTAAGAATGCTTTGACTGTTCCAGTTCTAGTTGACATTGTAAAGTGCATTGCATCCTTTTTCAGGTAAAGTATGTTAATCCATATAATACTTTTGTTCACGTTTAGAGTTATTAGTGTACTCATTCTGCCCTCTGAGTTGACAGTGAAGAAATGGATCTAGCTGTAAGTTTTTTGGAGAACTTAACCAAAGTCCCAAGGTTTAGCATTATTGCCATGTGTCTCACATCCACAGATAGATCAGGTATGGATACTTGTGTTGAATTTTTCCAAATTTTAACACACTAGACATTCTCTATCAATAAGCTGATCAGGTCCAATGTTTCTGAAAGCTAGATCCCTCAGATATCACACAGGCAGTATTTTATCGCTTTATCTGATCTTTGAACAAAATGGTGTCCCGACACTGTCTTCATGTTTCAACATTTAAAGTTTTCCTTTGTTCCTTTTTTTAACTGATTCAGTGTCCTTACTGGCAGATCTTGTTAAGATATGGAATGAGGTATTTTGTGGCGAGGCAACTCCAATTGAGTATGCAGAGATGCTAGATAACTTGCGTTCGAAGTACTGCCTCAAGCAATGATAAAAGTGCACTGTGAGGGAGATGTTTTGAGTTCACAATTTTCACTCATCTGCTCAAGCAAATGATAAACATGAAATGTGAGGGAGACCTTTTGAGTTCACAATTTTCACTTGTCTGCTCAAGTAATGATAAACATGCAACATGAGGGAGATGTTTTTGGGTTCACAATTTTCGCACTTCTACTGTATCTCATTGTAAATTATTTTTTTAGACATTGAAATAGCCCTTCTCTCTTATATTTTATGAACCAAAATTTTGAGGTCATGAAATTGATCTTTCATCACATTTTGTATAAAATTCATTTGGTTATCAAATGCAACCCTTCACCCCCACTCCCACCCCCACCTCGACCCCTCTTTTGAAAGGGTTTATAAGTACAACTTGTCAAGGATTTATATTTAGGAGTAGTGTAGTTATGTGTGCGCATACTGTATGTTGCAACTTGGTGGATTCTGGATCTGGTATTACTATAAGAGGTAGAAGAGACCACATTGTGACTGGTTAGTGTTATTTTTCATCATTTGCTCCTTTGATGGGATGGAATGCCCACTGCTCGAGTAATTTGATTGGTCAACTGAATCATGATTAAGATGATGGGTGAATTGGAAATCCATTCTCAGGTCTTGGGAGTAATTGAAGATCCGTTTCCTTTGGACTGTTATTCCCTGACTTGGGTTAAACTTGGACATATGAGCACAAAATCTTGTTTTGTGGGTTGCCAGTGAGAACTGAGAACTCATCCGATGAGCCGTCTTTCTTTTTTGTTGATATTCATTTTTTCATTGACATTTTCCTTTTCTCTGCCAAATAAGAGAGGAATAGTAAGCACCGTGAATGGCACTTACAGCCCCTCTTACATGAGTAGTTACAACTCTTAAACCATCTCCTGCAGGAGTGCCTAGTGGAGCCTCACTTGAAGTCAGTTGAAGCTATTGAATGGAATGCATCATGATCGTGGCTGGTAAATCTGCATACTGTGAGATCCAATATAAGTGCGATCCATACTCGGTACTATATTTGGTGGCTCTACCATTCTACGAGTCTCCCAAAAAATCAACCGAAAAAAAGGAATTTGCCTATGAGAGAGGACAATTTAATCATCTTTTTCTTGTATGTTGTTGCTTTTTCTTTGTTGGGTTCTCTAGTCGAGCTTCTCAGCTCACTTTTTGCTATCTTCCATTACACTCAAAGCCACTTTATCTCGATTAAAAGAGAGAGAGAGAGTTAATTAGTCTGATGGGAAATCATGTTATTCTATTTTGTCATGATAAGTTTCTAAGTTGATATATGGTGTTCGTCACAATGCTGTTGAGCTATTTGTCTTAGGGTAATACTATACGTACCAATTCTATTGAGCTATTTGTCTCAGGGTAAATACCATACGTACCAATTCTTATCTCAACTTTTTTTTACTCGCTGATGTAACAAATAAAATGTTAATATCTAGTAGATGATACTAATTTTATCACTTTCTAATTGAATGAGCCAATTTAGATGGTGTCAACTAATTAAATAATGACAACTTAGTTTGTAAAGAAGATAACTATTAGAGTTGAATCCGTATTATCATTCTTTGTTGTTTAGTTGGCAATTACCCCCATTTAACCTATGTGCATTGGCTGGAGAATTTAAGTCAAGTCTGAGAGACAAATCTCAACCAAATTTTGGCATGAACTGGAACTATTTGTAAATATGTATAAAATGCCAAAAGTCTCTATCATGTTATAACTTGTTTGTGTATCGTCATATATGATTGTCCTTTTTCAGGTCCAGCAGCCCCCTAAGCGCTGGACCACCCTGGAACTATACTTTTAAAGTTTGAAAAAAAGCAAATTATGCTTAGCTTTTTTCCTCTCCTGTTTTTGAGTTTTTTCCTCTTCTGTTTTTGTCCATCTCACTGTATTCTGGGCTGGCTAGTTCCTTTTTGTACAGTCATGATCAAATGGTGGTCAATGTTTAAAGCCATCACCTTTAACTTACGAATAATGCTATAGGGCACCAGTAGTGCCCAGCACCACAGTGATGTGTCAGTCTGTTACTGGCTAATCATAATTATAATTTAAGTGGGGCCTATGTGGGACCCAGTTTATTAATTAAATCATCCAGTGACAAACAGACATGTCACTGTGGTGCTGGACACCACTGGTGCCCCATAGCATTGCTCTTAACTTACCCCACGCTTCGCTCATTACAAGACTCAAATTTAATTTGTATGAAGCAAACTCCAAAGAGAGAGTAATTGCTTTATATATAGTACATATAATTCTTCCACGTGGCTACCCTGTATTCCCTCATTCTTATCCTCAAAGCACTAATCTTGACAAATGTATAATAAGGATGGGATCTATTACTACCTGTTTTTTTTCTCTCCGTACCTCATTTCTAAACATATTTTTTTAATAGTTTAAATTTGTTTTTCATACA
>JXTC01000395.1:172956-192203 GCA_002914845.1 Trema orientale | reverse complement strand
TCATTATTTTTCTTTGCTATGATTGGTTGTAATATATACATGTATTATATAATATTGTATTTAATTTAATATTAATGATAGCTTATAATAAATTTAATTCATCGAACAAATGATTGTGCTATATTCGTCTCACCAAAATAAATATAGAGATAAATATATTTTTTAATGTTGAAATACATTGAACTTAACTATACATTTGGCTTAATGTATGCAATATTAATACAACTCGCGCAAAGCGCGGTATAACGACTAGTGTATAATAAGGGTGGGATCTATTACTACCTGTTTTTTTTCTCTCCGTACCTCATTTCTAAACATATTTTTTTAATAGTTTAATTTTTTTTTTCATACACTTTATAAATTTATGTTATGTACAAAAATATCCCTTATTAAATATTTCTCTAAATATTTTTTTTTTCACCTCTAATATTTTACAATAAATTAGTTGTTAGATTTTTTTTCCTCTTTTTAGAAATTACAATAATAGTATAAATTGAGAAAACTAATGACTTTTTTTTTTGTCTTACAACTACACAACTTGTTGTTCCTAGACCAAAAAAAAAAAAAGTTCTTGAACGGTGGTTCTCTCACAAAAAAAAAATAAAATTCCTAAACAAAAAAAAAAAAAAAAACTTAAAAGAAAAAATACTAAGTTGGTTGGTTCCTACCCATTCCGTCCTCCACCCAAAAAAAAAAAAGAAAAAAACCAAAACATTAACTATTAATTCAAAAAGAAATTAAAAAAATATATAAAATCTTGATTTTTTTTTTAAATTGAGCAAAATATCATATGATTACTATAAATAAGTAGGAGGTGTGCTAAGAGATAATAGTTTTAATTATTTAATGTTATATGAGAATATTCATGTTAATTCATAAAAATATATTTTTGTAAATAAATAATTAATTAAATGAGAGTGGAGAAAGGGGGGAAAAAAGTGGCAATAAAAGCACCAAAGTATATCTCCAGCACAGGTGGGAAATTCTTCAGGGCATTTCAAGATCTAGATCCTTGTGTGTGTGTGGTTTTTTTTTTCTTATATATACATTTCTCTTTTTTTGTATGAATAGATTATTCCTCGATTGATGGCTATTGGTTTATTTTTCAAGAGTCCAAGACTTAATTGCTCACCAATATCAAGACAAAACTTAAATATATAGATATCAATTACTTGCTTAACATGGAATTTAGGAAAGCGACTTGGGAATTTATATTTGTTTTTAGAGCTATAATCGGATGAGTCCCATTTAGCAAGGTGGCATTCATAAAAATCCACTCAAACCTTAAAAAAGAAAAATCGTTATTTTTCATTTCAGCAAGTTGGTAATCATAAACATGCACTCAAACCTTTAAAAAACGTCATTATTTTTTCTTTAAGCAAAAATCTACAAGTTCATAATTTTTTTTTTTTAATTAGGTAGAGTTTGATTTGTGATATAAAAACAAAATAGCAAGAATTATAATGGAAGGAAAGTAATGAAAAAAAATATGAATACGAATACAAATATGAATGATATTTCGTTAGTTGTTTGGGATTTGAAGCCAGCAGTGAAATAAATAATGAAAAACAAATCCATAATTGCGTTTCCAAGGGAATTACTCTTCCTTCACTCAAAATCTAAATAATGCTTTTTATAGGAATTATCATTCAATCCAAATTCCAAGGCTTGTTCTTTCTAAACAAGTACACCACAAAGCTTTGAGCTTTTGATTGGCTAGGTGCATAGTTCTTTTGTTGCACCGGCAAAGTATCACAATTTCCCCTAGCATTTTAAGACAGGTCAGCAATCAATAGATTAATGAGGCACATATTTTCAATGTCATGGTATTAATACTTGTGTAAAATAATAGAAATGAGATTCTTGGAAAGATTTCTATCCAAAATTCCAAAGCCTACTATGTACTACATGTGTTTCACACCAATCCAAAAACGGTTTTTAAAGATTCCTGGCTCAGTACTGTGGTCCCTCTGTGGTGTTCCCATGCTCTGTAATGGAGAACTTAAAAAAGAAATTCTTTGATTTTCTTTTTCTCCCTTTTATAAATGTGAGGAATGTGTTTGACAAACTACAAAAATATGACCATCCCAAAGAAAATAGATTTAAAAGAGCTAGAGCTAGGTGTTAAAATATTGAAACCATTTTTAACGGAACCATGTAAAAGTCAAACTGATTGCCAAGTTTAACCAATAGCCATGTTGTTATTATTGCCAAATTTTCTTAACGAGAAGTCTTTGTGGAAGCAATTGATATGGGTGCTTGGACTTGGACTCTTCTGATTATACATTCAAACGTTTGTCTATATACTTGGAAAGAAGATTATATAATTTGCATATATGATCTGTATTAGTGTATTCTTTTGCTAATCGCACATGTTGTGTACTATTTACTCTATAAACCTTTTCCATAGTATAGGTCAGTATTCAAACGAGTAGCCTATGATGCAACCAATTATTTGGGTAGTATTCAAACGCCACATAATCGAATAGGGGGCAAATAATAGCTTTCACCTAGTTCGAAAACAAGATGGCATGAGAATAATTGAGAAACGTTTGAGAAATTCAGAATTGGGCAATGCCATTACAGTAGTTTTCTTTTTTGAGTAATCTCCCCCTCTCCATGAAAATTAGTTGGAAAAGTTAGAAAAATACTCAACTTGGTGTTATTAAGAAGCTAAAGGGTCTCATTATAACCCATCAAAGATCCATTTTTCGGATCTTATATTTGCTTTAGAAGAAGACAACAATCAATACAAGAAAAAAAATATGAAGTAGAGAGAAACGATGCTATAGGATTTGAATTTTGACGCATTACAGCTCCATATATGTTTCATTGATTTGGTAAAATGAGACTTCAAATGGAATGCCATGCATTTTAAAGCACATTTCATTGTTAAATCAAATCATTATTCATTTGGAAACACAATTCCCTATTCTTCACTCCATCTACGGAAGATTATTTCCATTCATTAGTCAAGTTATAAAAAGCGTTATTTTCCTTTTCTCCCCTGCAAAACATAGTCATTGTTTTTAAAAAGCAAAAAATGAGTATTTTCGTTAAAAACACCTATTCTTCTTATGTTATCCATGCAGTAATCAAATAAGTAATTCTTTTTCCGTTATTAATTTCAAATTTTATATTCTTATTTTAATTTAATTTTTTGTAACTTCTGTTATCATTCTAATTAATCGCAAACCAAACATAATTTTCCCCGGACAGAAGGTTATGATGCAACTATTCAATAAGAACTAGTCTACTCAACTAGGCGGTAAAAAACATACCCCCTATTTGAGTTCAAAATAAAGCTAAGTGCCCTAAGCTGAAAAGAATTTAAGTTAAAGGTCAAATTTTTAAAATTTCATTATTCATATATATTTTTTTCTAAGCAAAGGGTCCACAATTTTTTGAGTGTGGCCTATATAGAATATAGAGGGGTGGGGGGCCTTTTGCCTAGCTTGAAAACCAATGATCTTTTTAGTTTGAAATTCAAGTTTTGAAGCAATAAAATTAAAAAAAGCTAAAGAGAAAAAGAAAAACACAAAACTCAGAAGTCCAAGGAGGAAACAATAAACAATAATAACAAAATTATTTTTAAGGAAACTTGAGTAACAGAGGGAGGAGAGGTCATACTCATATATTTGTTGGTGGTCTACAAAGTTCTGACACAAATGACAAAACCAAACCCAATACTTCACTTTTGCCAGTGAAGAACGAAGAAAATAAGCTGACACCTATCACGTGCTAGTGCTAGTGCTAGTGCTACTGCTCTCTCTCTCCTTTCAACTCGTATCAATCCACGCGCCATTTCCCTCTCTCTCTCTCTCTCTCGCTCTCTGAAAATTTCATTATCAGTGTCATTTATTATCAGTGTCATTGTGTCAAGCTCTTCCCTTGGGTTTTGGTTTTGGTTCTTTCTTGCTTTGAGTTTCTGCAAAACTCGGGGGTGGGCAAAACTCTCCTCCTGATTTTTGCTCTGGCTCTACAATAAGCCTTTTGGGTCCCCAGATCTGCCTCCACGGACCAAGGTTCGAATGCTTCTGTTTTTTCTTATTTTTATTTTGATTTTCACTTTAATGGGTCCTCTAGTTTTTTGCTTGTTCAAACTCTATTCCCATTTCTTCACAGGCTTTTCATCTTTGTAACTGATGCATTTCTCTCTTCCTCGTTCTGGGTCTTGGTTATTATTATTATTTTTTTTCATTTTTTTAGGTGAAATAAAAAAAAAATTCGATATTTGCTGTTGTTTTTCTTCCTTTTTAGGTATTTTCCTTTATGTACATTTTCCTTGTTTTAACACCTTTCAATGTTGGGATTTTTTTTTCCTTCTTCTGTTTTATCATATCTTCCTAAAAATGCAAACTTTGGGTATTTTGATACGTTATATATGCCTTTGTATGAGCTCGTTAGCTTTGCTCTACATTTATTTTTTTCGGTTTTTGTTTCTGGGTTCTTTGTTTTCTGGGTATATATTAATTTTACCTATTATGCTTGGCTTCTAGATGAGGCTTTGATAGTTTCTGGGAAAATTTTTGTTGGGGTTTTCACTTTTCTTCTTCTTCTTCATTTTTGGTTTGGTTAGCAGGAAATGGGGGTCATCTCCAGAAAGATATTCCCAGCATGTGGAAGCATGTGTGTATGTTGCCCTGCTTTGAGGTCAAGCTCTCGAAAACCAGTGAAGCGCTACAAGAAATTGCTTGCAGAAATTTTTCCTAAATCTCTTGTGAGCGTCTTACCGTTGTTACATTTCAAACTTAGTCATTTTTCATTTCACAGACATGTTCCCAATTAATGTTCATGGCTAGTTTCTTGCAATTTGACCAGTTGATTATGTAATGCCTGTGAGAAATGAAGTTATTCATACTTATTTCTTAAATTTTTTGGTATGGATTTTCTTAGACTCGCCCTTTAAGTAATTAAAGCTTTGTCATACTTTTGGATCCTATGTATTTGATCTAGAAAGGTATCAAAGGATTGCAAAGTTATAAGATGTTTAATGAAGGAATTGGAAGCATTCTTCTTTAATCGATCTTATATTTTTCAAGATCTCAATGCTGCCTACATAATATCTATAGTTGCTGCAGGGTTTTACTGTTGGGATTACTGAGAGGAAATGTCGAATTTCATGTTTAAGTGTCACCCATGTATGAAATAAAGGGTGTTTTACGTGCATCACTAAATTTGAGATCCCATATAGCAATTACGTGTGTTTCAGAGCTGATTAGTAGTCTAGCCATTCCTGAAATGTTAATTGTTAATTCCCATACTGTCACAATTTTTTATACCACATATTGTTTTCTTGTCATTGGCTGAAATAGAAGTTTAAAGTCTCTCAAACCTTGCAGGATGGCTCTCCAAGTGAAAGGAAAATTGTTAAGCTATGTGAATATGCTGCAAGAAATCCTGTTCGAATCCCAAAGGTATGGACTTCTTTTATCAATTTTCTCTATCCGTTGGTTGGTACGTGTCAGCTTAGCCTTGGGATTTGTGAGTCTAGTGCTGCCTGCTTAGCTATTGTGCTTATATTATTTGTTGTCTTTAGATTGCCAAATATCTTGAAGAAAGGTGCTACAAGGAGCTACGGAGTGAGCACATCAAATTTATCAATATTGTTACAGACACTTACAGCAAATTGCTTTGTCTGTGCAAGGAGCAGATGTAAGTGCTAGTTGTTTTCGTCTCCTTTTGCATTTTGGTTTTTGTTTTATTGGTGAGTTCCATGTAGTGAATTAATCATGAATATTTTTCTGTGACTGCTAAATACACAAGAAGTTACTCATATTTGGCCAAAATCTTGGCAAGGTTTGTAAGGTTTTGCCATGGTTTTAAGTTATATGAGGTGACTATCTTGTTTGGGCATTTACTTTGTGAGTAAGGAAACTTTTAAATAACATGTTCCATTCATTTTTTTTCCTGTAAAAAAAAAATGTTTCTCTTGACAAGATTTTTGGAAATTTATAATATATTTAAGTCGTAATTTGTAACACGTGCTTATTTTGTCATTGATCGACTTTATGCTATTTTTTAAAATACATATTGTTCATTATCTTGGAATTCATTCAGCATTTAGAGTTCTTATTATTCTTTAAATTTTACTTTCCATCTCTGCTTCTGTTGAATATATTTTGCACTTTGCAGGGCATACTTTGCTGTTAGCTTATTGAATGTGGTTACTGAACTTTTGGAAAACTCTAAGCAAGATTCTGTGCGAATACTTGGATGCCAAACACTAACGAGGTTCATCTACGCTCAGGTGATTACAACTTAGCTCTACGTTTTCCTTTAAAGAACCATTGGCACATGCTTGACAATACAACTACTGTTTAGCGTAATTAGTAGAAATATCGGCAGAAGACAGTGGAGATCCATTGTGAACTCTTCCAGCTTTAATACTGCTAAGAAAAAAAATTAACATGTAAAATGTAAATAACAACACATGCTAAAATTTAACATGTGCTATACTTTGTGTTATATTTGGCATAACAAATAACACACACTAAAAATTATGCCAAATATAGCGCATGCTAAAAATTAGCCATTATAGCATTTTTTGAATTTTATAATATGGTCGTTATTGACAATGTAACCAATTTAATTTTAGCATGTGTAATTTTTACAACATTGCTATTGTATTAAATTGAAAATATGTATAAACTTTAAAATGTAGCTAATTTAATGCATGTATATTCTTTTTTTTTTATTTTCATTTAAATTTTATTCACAATATTACCAGATCTCCCCAAATTCTATAAATTAGAGGCCCCATCACTTCTTTTTCTACTCACATTTTTACAAACCAATATATATATATATATATATAGAGAGAGAGAGAGAGAGAGAGAGAGAGAGAGAGAGAGAGAGAGAGAGAGAGAGAGCCACAGTTCTACTGACTTAGGATGAACTCGTGAATCTCCTTTTTGTTTTTTGTTTTTATATATTTTGTGCTTGTTGTTGTTAAGTCGCAAGATCAGTTAGATGCAGAGAATATTCTTTTTTTAGATGTGATTTGCCTAGTCCAATCATAAAATAGGAGAATATTGCTTTAGATCTAACAATGGTATCTTCTTCATTCACCATCCTTAATTAAGTTTGGGAAATGTTGTCCTGGATAAATTGATCTGTGGGTGTTAATAATTATGCATTTTTATTTTTTGCAGATAGCCTTTTCTTCTATCGTACTCAATGGTAGTTGTCTTTGATTTTTATTGTGATCTAATGTTTAAGTGGCTTGGTTATGCACAGGCAGATGGAATGTACACACACAACATTGAGAGTTTTGTTCAGAAAGTATGTATTCTGGCCCGTGAAAAAGGGGAAGACCATCAAAGGCGCTGCTTGAGGGCGTCAAGCTTGCAGTGCCTTTCGGCCATGGTAGCTTTGCGTTTTGTGTACAGTTTTAATTTCTTCTAAAATATCGCGGTGGGAAAATGCGACTTAATGTGTGTTATTTAACATGTTTGTTCCTTGGCAGGTCTGGTTCATGGCAGAATTTTCTCATATTTTTGTTGATTTTGATGAGGTTAGTTTCCTTTTGGTCATCTTGGAAGCTATTATGCCTCACTTCTCAGTGCACTTTTCAGTTGCTCATGTATACTGTTGTGTTACATCCATATCTCCCGTTTTTATTAAATTGGTAATATGATTTGTTTGAAGTTGTGTTCTGACTCAATGTGATAGTCTAAGTGATAAGTGTGCTGAAGGAAATTAGTGGGAATTTCCAGTCAATGTAATGTGTGCATATAGACATGTGTGTATATATGTGTATTTCTATTTATGTGTGCATTAGCAAATTTCAAAATTTACAGTCAATCAGCAGTGCAGATGGTTATGTAAGATGACACACACATAAAAAAAAAAAAAAACACACACACACGCGCGATAACGGAAATAGAATTGTCTAGTTGAGATCTCTATTTTGAATGGCTTAAACATCACTTCATTCTACTTTTATGAGATTTTTAAATGCTTCTGCTTGCCCTTTTAAAAAATTGGAAGTACACATACTCAATGGATAAAGAAATTAATGTTATATATATATATATATCTCTTTCTCTCAATTGAAAGGTTTTGCTTCTTTTTAATACACTTTCCACTTTTTGTCTTAATATCCCAGTTTTTCAATTGTTATTCAGAATTTTATTTGACCAGTGAAAATGTTTCTTATATGTGCAGATTGTACATGTCACTTTAGATAACTATGAGCCAGATACGCATAATGAAGATGATGGGGAGAGGGTGGAGTCGCATCATAATTGGGTAGATGAAGTAATTCGAAGTGAAGGCAGAGTTGGTTCAATCCTTAGTAGTGACGCTAGCCCTTGCTCTCTGATCAGGCCACGACCAGAGAAGAAGGATCCTACTCTTTTGTCAAGGTGATCAACTTTTTTAAACAAATGACAGTTTATTGGTCTAGGTTGGATTACTAATTGGATCAAATTTCATTTATTTTCTATTCGTGTATTAAAAATTTTCTCTGAGAATTTTAGTTTCTTTTCTCTTTTCAGAGAAGAAACTGAGACACCAAAAGTATGGGCGCAAATTTGTATTCAGAGAATGGTAGAGTTATCCAAGGAGAGCACAACAATGCGCCGAGTATTGGACCCAGTGTTTGTCTACTTTGACTCTGGGCGGCACTGGGTTTCTCGGGAAGGGTTGGCCTTGTTGGTTTTGTCTGATATGTCCTACTTTATGGAGAACTCAGGTATTTTCATTTCCTTCCCACTTAATGCTTTTTCTTGGACATCTATATATCTGCGAAAATATGAAATTGCTTTATCATTTAAATCCAGTTGATTTCATCACTAATGTCAACTTTGGTTTCAGGGAACCAGCAGTTAATTTTAACTTCTGTGATCCGCCATCTTGACCACAAAAATGTTTCACATGATCCCGAACTCAAATCTTATGCAATCCAAGTTGCTATGGCTTTAGCTGGGCAAATCAGATCTGGAGCAATGCTGGCAGAAATTGGATTTGTCTCTGATCTATGCAGGCATCTAAGAAAGAGTCTGCAAGCCACCGTTCAGTCTGTGGGAGAGCAAGAGTCCAACGTGAATGTCATGCTCCAAAATTCCATTGAGGATTGCTTACTTGAAATTGCAAAACGGGTAACTTTGTCTCTTATGGTGCCTGTAGATGCTGATATATATGTTTATATATGTATATATAATGGTGTTTCTAGCTACTTAATGGTGTTGGTTTTACTAGATTGGCAATTCACAGCCACTATTTGACCTGATGGCAATAACTCTGGAGAAGCTGCCATCAGGAACAGTTGCTAGGGCAACCATTGGATCATTAATAATCCTTGCTCATACCATCTCATTGGCATTGGTCTCATCACGCTCACAGCAGGTGAGAAGAGTTTTGTAGCATTTTAGGTTTTTGTGTACTTTATATAGTCTACTGGAAAATAGTAATTAATGTTTCTGTTGGGATTATGGGCATATTTGTAATATAATCTTGAGTAAAAACTAATTGACTATCATGAAATGATTTTCAGTTACAATTTTGGATGCCATTATTTCTCTTCCATTTTTCAGAGGAAAGATGAATTTAGAAAAGAGTCTTCAGAAGCATATTAGTACTTATGATTTTGTTATTACTTATATAAGGTTTGTCCAGGAATACTAATTGTACATTGAAATTATCATAATATTACGTTTAACTCTCCTGATATTGTGAATAAATGCAGTGTACTAACTATGTATTGTCTTCGTATAGTTGTTTCCGGAGTCACTTCTTGTCCAACTTCTAAAGGTGATGTTACATCCGGATCTTGAGGTGCGTGTTGGAGCACACCAGATATTTTCTATTCTTCTTGTTCCTAGTTCCAATCGTCCAAGACATCAAGTTGCTTCTCTACGATCTGGTTTTCTATACCAATCAAGAAGATGGCACTCGAGTACTGCAGCTGCCTTTGCTTCAATTACTGCTAGACTTGAAAAGCTTCGTAAGGAAAAGGATGGTACCAAAGCAGAAAAGCACGGGAATAGCTGTCATGATGATTTTGAAGAAAGGGACAATGTGGATGAAGAGTGCAAGCAGGGGCGTGGCCGCAAGAATTCCCCCAACTTTTACAAGATTAGCTCCATTATTGACAGGAAAGCTGGTTCAGTCGGCTTAAATGAAGCAGTAAGCAATTTCCTTGTTTTCACAGGAATTATATCTGGTGTATATGGGGTATTGTGTAGTTTTGCTTATTTTACTCTCTCGTGGTTTGTTGATTGGCTCAGGAACCATTTGTCATGAGGCTTAGTGAGGATCAAATAGCACACTTGCTGTCTGCTTTTTGGATACAAGCTAGTCTTCCAGATAATCTTCCCTCGAATATTGAAGCCATAGCTCACTCTTTCATTTTAACACTTATTTCATCACGCTTGAAGGTGATATATAGATACATATACTGTTAAGCACCTTTGTCTTCATTTTCTTGCATTATTTTTCTTCTCATACTCACCTTTAGATTTGTATCTGAGAGACCATAATCATGCTTTAAACAAGCAAGGCTCATACTTAAAACAGGCGAGGGCATGTCTAGTTCTTGAATAGATTATTGACCTTCGACATTGCTTGTATTAATAAGAGTTGACATTCGTTCTTACAGTTCACGATTTTTAACGAAAATTCAAATGCTATTTTCATCACAATTTAAGAGGACACGGCTATAGGCTTTGATCGAACTAAAACTGATACAGGTCCTGTTTTGTTATTCTGGTGGAAATTCTCATTTCTAGGTTGACTCTATTTTTGTTGGTTTATTTTTCCCTTTGCTCAAGTAATTGGTTATGAATTTTAAATATGTGATATTGCAGAATCCAACGGACAACCTTGTGGTCAATTTCTTTCAGCTTCTTCTGTCTCTAAGGAATATATCTCTTGACCCTAATAATGGTGCGGTTGGTTGCTATCTTTGGTATTTCAATTTTTTGGGAAATAGAATTTACAATAATATCTTTCTCCTTTTCTTGTGACCAGGGATGTTGCCTCCATCATGCCAGAGATCTGTTCTGGTATTATCAATGGGCATGTTAATGTTTGCATCTAAGATATACCACATTCCTGATCTGAATGATTTTATCAAGTCATTAATTCCAACTGATGTGAGTAACAGCCAAGTTTTGTATTCTGTCTAATAAGTGTAGGTTTATGTTTCCTAATTTTGATAGTAAAAAGCTCTCTACATTCGAGAAATACATTCATTTAGGTTCTTCTAGTTTTCAGCAAGTTCATTTCTGTGTTTGTTCATTTGGATTTGGTTCTGTTAATCACTTGTATACTTAATATCTTTCAAATTTCAGGTTGATCCCTTTCTTGGCATTAGTGATGATCTTCAAGTATATGTAAAGCCTGACGCTGATGTGAGAGAATATGGATCTGCTACAGATAATCAGCTGGCTACATCAATTCTATTTCAGTTGCGGAACAAAATATATGAGTCTGAGAATGTTGTGATAGACATCTTAGTTCAGAATCTGACAAATATTACTAAGGTATGATAATTTACTAATGCACACTAGAGATCTAAATTAAGCATTCTTTCACTCCCTATCTCATTTATTTGTTTCTGCTTCTTAAGCTGGAGGCAGAAGATGTGTTGAAGCAACTTTCGGAGTCATTCAGACCAGATGATGCATTCACATTTGGTCCACGGTCCGCTTTGGACCTCGACCATGATCAGATGGTTGCTCACTCCAAGGAATCCTTGTCATTTGACGGGGTATACTCTTAAACACATACTATTTTAGTCTCGGTGACATCATGTAATCTTCATGTGATACCTTGTGTCATTAAGTCTATAGCTGCTTTAGAGCATATTTGTTAAATAAAAAATGCTGTGAAAGTAATATATTGTGAATGTTTCTCCTTTTGCAGGATATTCCGACAAATTCGGTTGTTGAGGATGATGCGACAAGTGAATTATCTGTTGCAGACCTCTCTCGCTTCATTCCCAGAATGCCTTCGTCTTCATCTGGGTCCCATATTATCAGTATTGGACAGCTTTTAGAATCGGTAGTCACTCTGTTCTCCCTTTTTAACTTTTATCTCGTCTTCTATTATCAGTCATATGTGCACAGAATGGTTGAGAACCTACTATGTCAACAACAATTGACAATGATCAGAAGTTAGAACTAGGAAAAGTTCAGTTCACGAATCCAACTGTCACTATTTTAGCCAGAAAAGAAGTTTACTGAATGCTTGTTTTTGCGGGACATGCGCTCTATTACTGCTTTGAAATCGTTCCTGTTTTCTATGTACTGAGACTTTTGCTTCTAGGCACTTGAGGTTGCTGGGCATGTAGCGGGATCATCCGTCTCTACATCACCCCTCCCATACAATGCCATGGCGAGCCAGTGCGAAGCCCTTGGCACAGGCACAAGGAAGAAGCTCTCCAATTGGTTGGCCCATGAAAATCATCATGGCAAAGCAGCTGATAGATCTTTTTCGGCATTTCCTAGAGATAGCCGCAAAACCCTCTATAAGGTCAGGTTATCCGACGTATTACACAATTCTTATTTCCTCGTATCGATTTCGAGACCACAATATCAAAATTAGACAGCTGGATATTTGAAATCGGTTGTCTAAAATTTCTCTTGTTATCCGTGCAGATTACAAGTGAAGGCAGGCCTGCTCCGGGAGCTGCAATTTCCCAGGATCCATGGTTGTCTATGAGGCTACCTCCTGCTAGTCCCTTTGACAACTTCCTCAAGGCAGCCGGATGTTAGAATCTAAAATCTCACACTCTGTCAAAAGTGCTTACAAGTGTTGTAAATCATTAGGAAGTTTCAGGAATTTAACTTTTAGGATATATAGCTAGTACTTGAGAACCTCTTATCTTTAACTGAACTAAGATATCATTAAAAGGGCTTCTAAGCCCTGTTTGCCTGTATACACTCTGTAGTTGGGCTAATCTTAGTAAATCTATTTGGCAGTATGCATCTTCTCTCCCCCATCTGATTTTATGATATTTCAGCTTGTTATCTAGTGACGGTGAAACTATTTATAATACAGGGGCCAAAGTGAAACAATCTATATGCATTACGGGGAAGAAATGAAAAAAAATAAAAATAAATAATTTAACCAATAACCTAAAGTTTAAATGAAAATCAAGAGAAAAAACCTTTATTCTCGCTATTGGGAGATTTTATGCTTCTAATGTTTTTTGAGTGGTCAAAATTAGTATTTACCGGTGGTGTTTATGTCATTTCACACGACACAATAGGAGCCCCACACACCCCCATCGTTACATCCATATGGCGGGTGTCTGTTTTATGTTACAGCTAAATGTTGTTTTATGTTATAGCTAAATGTTTGAGTATACGTAGTTCTTACATTTAGTATACCATAATGAATATATTAGTTTTTATATCATATTTTACAATATATTGGTTATTTGCTATAATATTTGAAAATTAGACGTTCACTTAAAATGGCTCAAAATTATTCGATTATTTTGCTATAAGACCCGAAATCAAATCTCAGGTGGAGATCTACAACTTGAATGATGTGGAATTACTTAGAGACGTTGATATTCAGTGCATGTCTAAGATGTCTTCTTTACTTTATTCATTATCTGCCACCAAAATTACTAGATTTCACAATGATTTAGATATTTTAGTAGAATTATATGTCAAAAAATGAAAGTAGAGAGTGATGCTGATTCGTGTTAGAAATTGGGTGAGGAGGTGATAAAGCTTCAAACAGTAAAATATATATAGGCAATCAATGCTTAAATTTCAACCGGGCATTCTTGGTTGCGTAAAAATATAAACTCATTTACTGTTCATGTAACTTTTATAGTCCGGTATGTTTGGTGAATTTTGTTGTTGACTATCGAACAACAAGGCCCTCTACTATATCAATATTCAAAAGTGGGGACCTTTTTTTTTTTTTTTTTTTTTGAGGGTGGTCCTCAAATCTCACGGGTGACGCTAAACCGAATTACCGTGGTTGCTTGCTACCCATGTCTGCACTTTTTATAGCATTGACTCAGCCTTGGGTCCTCTTTTTGCTCCTACTACTTTTCTGAACATACGGCATTTGATTCCTTCTTGTACAAATTGAATTCTGTCTTTTTATTCATCTTAAAAAAAAAAAAAAGAAGAGAAAAATTGTAATTTTTATTGTAACGGAAAAATCATAATTCAGATTTACTGTTAAGACATTCTTAATTTCAAAGGGGGAAAAAAAAGAAAAAAAAATGTGCACAAGAAGAAATTCAATCGGGCTCTCAAACATTTTGGGGTCTCAGCTTGGCCATGAATATATGCTTAAACCATTTTTAGAGAAGGAAAATCATTATCAATATTGATACAAACTCTGTTAACACAATGCATGCATGCCATCCAATTTTGAAAATAGTATGAATTTGTAATTATGGTTAAGACATTCTTCCTTTTGCTGTAAAGCAAATTTGGCCCCATTGGAAAGTTGTTTTAACTATAAGTCTTGATGTTCAATGTATTAATCATAAAAGCAAAGTTAAATTTTAAAAACTAAGTTTGCACTTACAATTCTTTATTGCTTATAACTAGCACGTTTTATTATTATATCATTATGTTTTAATCTTTCATCACCACGATCATTTTTAATTTTGTTTTTGAACTGGCGATCATTTTTAATTTTGAAACTCATAATTGATAGGCATGGGGAGTGCAATTTGTCTTTTAACAATAAAAAAGATAATAATACCCTTAAATCAAGGAGAATAATAAGAATAGTCTAGTTTTGATAGAATATATTATTATCTTTTATTTACTAAATTAGTCAAAAAATTAGTCCAAGTATAAATTTTTATAAATTCTTATAAATTTTATTACCAAAATTTTTTTTTTTTTATAAATTTATAAATTCTTAATATTATTGCAAAACCCAAATTTTGGAGTTAAAATTGGCAACATTAGAACTTTAGGGTATTTGTTTTGGCAATTAACTCTTTTTTTCCCTAAAAAAAATGTTTTAGTGAGAACGACCGGGAACACATACAAACATACATAATCTAGCTAGGGCATTAATTATCTATTATGTACATTGGTTGTATAATGGCATTGGTACTTTATATTCATATAATATAAGAACTGCATTTTGGAACAGTAGGCTTTATTCTTTGGAAAGAAGGTAAAAAATATTATAGTCCGTATCCGTTAAAGGTAGGATGTACTCCCGTTCGAGGACTAATTCTTATACATGATTTAGCCAACACAGAACACATTTGTCTAATACCATATTAAAAAAATATGTCCAGTATTAGCCAGATCACATAATAAGACTGGTCCTAGAAGGACTACATCGAAAGCCTCCATTAAATATATATATATATATATATAGAATAGTCGTGTTTGTTGAAATTGAATTGAGAGTAAAAGGAATGGAAGAGTACTACCACTTGTACAGGAACATCAATATTATCAGTAGTTTATCATCAACTCATGATGTTATCTCGTACTGCTCAAATATTATCGATGATGATCAGGCTGATACAGCCGATGATCAACATGTAAAAGCCACCAGTAGTACTGCTACTACTTTCCATCATGATCATCATGACGGCCATGAGAATAAAATGAAGAACACCGATGGCGCCTTGGAGGACTTGGCGGCCAAGATTTTCGGCCAGGATTATATTTTAAAGTCCAACATAACTAGTCACCCTGCTTTCCCTCATTTACTTGATGCATCCATACAATGCCAAAAGGTAATTATCAACAGTCATTTCAATTTTAGAGCCCACTCATTTTTGTATGTAGATATGTTCGTTTAATTCACTTCGTTACAAATATTTGGGTGTCATGGACTAAGGTTGGTGCGCCACCAGAAAAGGCGTCGCTGCTTGAAGAAATCATCGGCCGGGAGAACCACATAATGAACATAGACTTAACTACTACTAGTGCTAGTAATAGTACTACTGGTTGGAGCACTAGTCAGTTGTTACGAGCTGATCCAGAACTAGACCGATTCATGGTATGGACTACTACATCTTTATTAATTTTTCGCATTACATTGTCTTCATGAGTACTCATATAAATTTAAATTTGTGTATATATTCCTTTTTTACTTTATTTTATCCCAATTTCAATTACGAGTGATATATATATATATATAGCTAGTTTGTCCGTAGAGCTCTATTTGGTTACCAATTAGACTTGAACAATATTGTTGCCGTTGTTTTTTTTTTTTTTTTCAATTTGTCTTTTAAATTTTTGGAAGGAATCATTCTCTGAGATTCTTCAAAGGTTTAAGGAGGAACTATCCATGACGTTCAATGAAACGACCACGTTCCTTAGCGACATGAGTCCCGACTCAGCAATCTTTGTCAAGTAACATATATCGAAAACTTGGACTACTATCACTCACCGGGTATATGATATATATACATATATATATATAGGTTGCCAAATATGCTAATCTGGTAGGTATTTTTTTTTTATACTTATGAGTATGTATGTTTTTTAGCCATTGGATCACTTGTCTAATAGTGATCCAACGGTTGTAATGAGGTATACGAAATGATATGCATTATTAATACTTTTTTTTTCTCTCTTATTTTTTAATATAAAAAAAATATGCATAATAAATTTTTATTGGCTAAATTGTTATGCATGAGTAAAAAAAAAAAAAAAAATACCTACTAGATTGGTGCCTATATAAATATATATTATTTTGTGTACTTTGCATAATTATTTACCTTATTTATTTTTCATTTCCACATCATTATTGGGATGCATTTTCCATCCTCGACAGTAAGGTATGTTTCTTGAAGCTGTACATATTGACATAAGTACGTTCAAATATACCAATATATACTTCGTGTGAATTGATGATCTTGTGCTTATTCAGTTCTTTTCATTATTAGATGTATAATTAAATCTACTTTGTCATATTATAATATGTGTGCATGTATGCACATATATATATATGTTGCCAATCCAGTAGGTATTTTTTTTTTTACCTATGGGTAGGTATTTTTTTTAAGCCGTTGGATTATCATCTAATAGTGATCCAATAGTTATAATGAGGTGCATGAAAAGACGTACATCACTAATGCTATTTCTCTCTCTTACTTTTCACTATAAAAAAAAATACATGCTAAATTTTTATTGACCAATAGTGATACTTACCTATACGTAGAAAAAAAAAAAAATACCTATTAGATTGGTGCCCATATATATATATTATATATATATTTGTGTGGGGATGTGACATAGTACTAGACTATATTATTCTACATTTCTATCATATTGCATCACGTTTAATATAAGTATGTTTCATCATATATGAGCATATATTACATGTACATGTTCAGGCCTTCATGTATTTTATTTATTGATATGCTTTCAGATGAAGGAGAAAATAACTTAAAGAGGGAGATGAGTATGTTTCGTACGGTTGATATTGATTATAATATTGAAGAATTAACGGGTGCCAAAAGTGGAGAGCAAGACTTAAAAGAAATGCTAATGAGAAAGTACAACGGTAATCTTATAATTTTGAAGAAGTAATCTTATAATTTTGAAGACACAGTTTCTCAAGAAAACAAAGAAAGTCAAGCTACCAAAACCTGCCACCACGACACTGCTACATTGGTGGAACGATCACTATAGATGACCATATCCTACAGTAATGAAAATTGACAAATCAGTCATACTCGATCAGTACTGAGCATTACACACTATTAGAAGTGGGTCCATACCTTTAAATATTTGTCTATGGATCCCATTTTTTAAAATTATTTGTGTAGTGCTAATTGCGAAGCACTTGAGAGTTTAGTGCTCCTTGCATTGCTTTGCAATAATATTTTAGTCTATAATCTGAAGAGAAACGTTAGTAATATTCGAATCTGACGATACTGTTTCATTTTAAAAGTCCATTTTGAGTCCATTCTGAGGGTCTATAGTGGGACTCATGTAGGTCAATCAGAGATTGACGAATGTGATTGGTCAGTCTACACAACATTTCTCATAATCATCTCAACGCCTTACGACATGACACGATTGACAAACATAGTATTTCTCATAATCCAAGAGTCCTTCATTGTACGACGTGTCGTTCTCATTTGGCAGCTAGCTTATATAAATACTAAAATCGTTAATATTAAATGTTAATAATGTTAGGAAGAGGAGAAAATGAAGTTATCGGAGGAAACAGGACTGCACCAAAAGCAGATCAACAATTGGTTCGTCAATTCCAAAGGAAGCGACACTGGAAACCCTCTCCAGATATCCAGTTTGCTCTCTCGCATGGAGGGAAGTAATTATTAGCGTCACTTCTACTCCTTTATATGATTAATAATAATATATGCACGAAACCATCATATATTATTATATCCATTATCCAATATTATTGTTAATATATAATGTGTCTGGTAATTTCTTTTCAAGTTTGTCTCGTTAGATTTATTGTGTATATTTATAATTAATAAAGGTTTGTTTTAACTTAATTTTACATTAATTCTCTTTTTCTTAATATGCTATTCCGAAGTTGCCAACTTAAGCAATCTACATGTAGTAATGTACCGCTTATCATATGAAATAATTTAAGCACTTGACTAGAATTGTTTTTACGTAACTTGATTCGGATTATGAAATAATTTTGTTTACGAAATGTCTAGTGACTTACTTTGTGTCAAATTATTTCATAATTTGCTGTCTAATTTTTTATTTTATTTTTTGAAGTAGTTTGGTAAAAGATTTATAACGGAATGCAATCAGTTTTTGCAACTGTTTGAGAAGCTAAAATATGTAACTTTCGTTACACATGCTTCCAACATAAATTTTTTAAGTAGCTAGCACATGAATACCAAATTGACTATATATACAGGACCATATGATTGGACAACCTATTGCTGGGAAAATTTTGTTATTTTCGTAAGGGGAAATTATGAATACTAGCTGGTTAGAATAACAGGAAATATTCCCTAAAGTATATTTATTGAATTAAACATTTAAAAGTACATTTTTATTAAAGTTTTTTTTGCATATATGAATAATATTGTGATATAATTATTCATTATCATAATTTTTTTTAGATTATTTATGTAACCAGTATATAAAGTATTTATACGGATTGAATACATGGATAATAATTTAAATAGTCCACAATGATTAATTATAATTATGAATTATAATAAAGTTAATATTATTAATACGGTCCGTCAACATTAAGAATGAAAAAATTTTATCCAGATTATTTAATATAGAGATATTAGAGGATGAAGGTACTTTGTATAATATGATTATACAGGACTGGACTAG
>JXTC01000395.1:146884-163978 GCA_002914845.1 Trema orientale | reverse complement strand
CAGTTGTGCTTAAGGCTTGAATTAGAAGATCGTGGTTTAGAAGACAGAAAAACTAGGATCCGATGATAGGTTATAAGAGGTACTAGATCTATTCTCTTTGTAAGATCATATTTACTATGAATTAATACTATGCATTCATATAGTCAATTGTTTTGAGAAAATTTTTGAATGTTCCTAGGCCAATTTTTCACTGTAAAAATTGTTTTAAAACCAACAATTCCAACTCGCTACTTTATTCAAGAGTGAAAATAGTGCTATTTCAATTGTTGGTCAAAAAAGTGCCCATCCAATACATACTTGGTGGAGTGATTGAAGAAGAAGATTTTTGGTGTCAAAAGAAAAGCTTAAACATTAAGTCTTCAAAGGTAATTATTTTTTTCTCTTTCTCTTACTTTGTCAAAAATCAATATATAACTTTGAAGATCTTTAAGGGTTTGGGGATTTTTTTTTTTTCTTAAATTTCAGTGTTCCACCGCTTCTGCATATATGAAAATTGTTTCTCAAAACTAACACAGAATTCACAAGAGTCACTTCTTTATAGAATAAAATTTTGCAACGAGCTATTAATCCTGGCGTTGTCAGTTTGTCTTAACCAAAACAATAAAAGACTAATTATCATATTTACTTTGAGAATTTGGCCTGAGTGAGTGACTAGGTATTTAGAAGTCGAAATTGATTTTGTTGGTCAATAATACACCATTTTTCCTTTTGGGATGCAGCTTAATATTGCGGAGTTGGGTTGACGGCTATAATTCGGAATGACAAAGGAGAGGTTGTCGCTACTAGGAATGTCGGACATTTAAGTAAACATATGACCGTCCTCGTATTAATAATTGAAACTAATTAGGAGACTGAACAAAAGTACAAATTTTTGAAGGTATAGTTTAAATATTACATTTTGATTTGGGGAAATTACACAATATACGGTGCTTTTGAAAAAAATTTAAAAAATACAGTAGTTTTTTGTTTACTAAGATGCGGTATAGTTTTCATTAGAAAAATACCATTTTTTTAAAAAAAATATTTAGAAAAATATCATTTTTTAAAATAGTAACTAGTTTTTGGTAACCAGTTTCCAGGTAACTAGTAATCAAAGATAATTATAACTGATATATAACTAGTAACCAGTAACCGGTAACTTGTTTCTAGAAACCAGTAACCAGTAACAATTTTAAAAATGGTATTTTTATCAATATTTTTTTAAAAGATATTTTTCTAATAAAAACCGTACGAAAATTAGAAAAAAGTTTGACTTTCGTATATTTGTAATTTTTTTTGGTTTTTGTAGGTATAAGTATTAGAAACCCTTTTGATTTTATGAACAAATATATTCCTCTTTTAATAGTCATAGTTTATGTTTTCTATTATAAATTTGGTAAATTATTTGTTTGTCATTATAATCCTAGTAAATTACTTATTTACCACTATTATGAGCTGGAATATTATTTATAAACTATGATTTAAAGCATTTTTATCGCTTATAGCCGGTAGCATATTTACCATTATAGTCCTGGTAAATTATAAGTAATTTACCATTACTATAATATGGTATATCATTTATTCGTCATGATTTATAAAAGAATTTAACCCTTATAGATGGTAGCATAATTATCATTTTGCCCATAGTAAGTTACTTATATACTACTATTATCAGGAAATATATCGGTTATTTACCATAGCTTAAAAAAATTTGTCACCTATAGACAGTCAAAAAGTAAATGGAAAAGTTGTATATCTTTTATTTACTTATGCTTCTTTTTTATAAAAATAAAACAAGAACTAAAAATAGGAAGAAAAATCGAATCAGTAATGGTGGTAAACTAGTTATTAACTTCGTTGAATTATAATTATATCTGTATATCACTGAGGTACTTGAATAGTAAAATGATCAATTAATTACCTAGCTATATCAGTTAATTACTTGGAAAATGATAAAATGGTTAGTTAATTAATTGGAGAAGTACTTAAACCGAGTCGTACCCTTAAATAAACAATTTATCGTATTTGTAGCTAGCTAGTAGATACCTTATAAATCAAAGCTAAAATGGGTCACTGTATTTTTATTTTTTTCATTCTTAATAAAAGTCGTACGAGATCTAATTTTATCATATATTGGGTCCAATTATAAATGTCGTACTCGGTACATCGAAATTTGGTGATGATATTATATTCTTATGCTCCTCCTTAGATATACTTACTAGTAAAATCATCATTTTTCTGAACGGATAAAATCATCATACTTATTCAAATAAATATTCAGATCATAGATTGGATTCAAAAACTCATCTAATTAGTTACCATATCTTGTATATTTTATATGCTTCAATGAAAAAGTCGCTACATGTAAAAACTCAGTTTTTAAAAGGGCATTTTTGTATTTTTAATCACGACCAGAAATCCAAAGCCACGACTTTTAGTAATTTTATGTTGAAACACAGATAAATAGTGATTTTCCAAAATACCAAAAAATCGAGTACTTGCAATTTTAGGTTTTAATCCTCAAAAGTGAGTAAATTACAAAATCATGAAACTTTCTATTTCTATTAATTTCTCAAGAAAAATTTTCATTTAAAAATTAAGAGAGAAATTATAAATAATTAGTTTGGAAACTTTTACTAAATCAAGAAATTTAATGAATTGTTCAATTTAAAACCTTAAGCCCAATGTCCAAATAATTTACAGAAAATCATTTGTATTTCTAATTACTCAGATTAATGCCAAAATCATCCTCATACATTTACTTAGTAAATACACTATTATTGGCTAAATAAATTTGATATAGAAAGGAAGAGATGATATAGAATAAAAACCAACTATTGAAGATGTAGGAAACGACATATATATGCCAAACAAGCTTCTCAAACCACTAAGACAATTACCCTAAAAATAAAATTATCTGAAAATGAGAGGAAGTAGGGGGGATGAGTACGTGAATACTCAGTAGAGTATCGATTATAAGTTTCTATATGTAAAAAAATATACTAATGTTGAAGGTCCTGCATGATTAGTGGTCCACTTAAAACAATTCATAAAATCGAAGTGGAAATCACAGTCTAATAGTTCAAACATTCTAAACCATTGTAAATCATTCACCAAATTTAGTACACATCTATTTAAGCCAACATATAACTATGTATGCAATCATGATGTTCGAAGTATCCTAGTGGATCACCCGTAAGTCCGATCCACCTAAAGAGGTGACCATAAGTCTAAACACCCAATGTGGAGTACCGTAAGTCCGACAGTCACGTAAGTGCATAAATACATGCAAGTGCTATATAAATGACAGAATAAGGATATGCATCATTTCCACAAAATCACAAAATAACCATACAATATTCTTTAATCCAACCACTTTTAGTTCTCAAAACTGAGTTCTTAAATAATTTTGGATTTTCTAGAAATTTCGGTACTATAATGGTCGTTTTTTATCAAAACCCAAAAATTCAATTTCTTACATAAAAGAGTTCAAAACAGTATAAATGACACGTTAACTAATATGACATGTCTCCCAGGTAGTTTATATCTCAAATCAGATCAAAAACATATATAAACACAATTTTAAAAATTGTATCATAAAATTTTATATTTATTGAAAAATATATAAATTTATAAATTAAATTAATTTTAGAATCAAGTAATCGATTCCTACCTCAATTGAGTGTTCAAAAAGTGCTACAGAGCTATGGAGAAAGTTTGGCATCATTTGGGTATCGTTTGGAGGTTCAGGTGTCATTTTCGAACCTTTGATTGGTAGGTTTGAAAACTCAATTTTCATTCAGAGCTTCATATCGTAAAATAGACTTCACCACTGAATTTAGAGTACCCAGAAAATGTTAAGTTAGACATATAATTTGACCGATTCGGACTTGGGCTGAATAAGAGCCAACGACACACAAAACCAGGTAATCTGAGCCGTCAGATCTCCTTTTTCGTGCCCATCATCAAATATAGTTAATATATATATATCAAAATTTTTGTTTTCACGAGTACATCACAAATATGAGGTTTATTTTACGATCTAACGGTCGGATTGAAAAATTTAAATACGAAACTAAAATAACTCAAAATTGACAAAAATGATAAAATTCAATCCGGGCAAATTCGAATTTAGACATATATACCAAGTGAAAGATCGTAACGAGACGAGTTCAGGCAGGCCGGTTTCTGAAGCCGTGGAGTTTTTCGGTGTTTTTTGGTGGTATAGAGCTCCATTAGGGCTAGGACTAGCAGAAGGATATTCGTCTGGCAGCGGGGTGTTGACGCCGGTCGGTGGTGCGACTAAACGACGGCGGGAGGCATTTCATCAGAGCTTCGCTGGATTTTCGCGTTTTGGCTGGGAAATCACGGGAGAGAGAGAGAGAGAGAGGGAGAGAAGGTGAGCTGAGGGGAAGACAAGCAGTCCACATGTCTGCTTTAAATGGGCAGTGAAAATTTTTGAAAATTACACATAAGTCCCTAGGTTTTAAATTTTATTTTGAAATAGTCCTTCAATTTTGCAAATTGGTCCCTCTTTCAAAACTTTTCACATTATAACCAAAAATTCGAATTTTAATTTTTCTGTTAAAAAAATTGGGCCAAAAGACCATTTTACCCTTATAATTTTTAAGGGGTTTTACATTCTTCCATTCTTAAAAGAATTTCGTTCCGAAATTCAAATACGACAAGGATACAAGTAAAACAATCATGAATAACAGTCAAAAGAGAATGTACCACATGTTATAAAAAGTATAAGTAGGAATTAAACACTAGTTACTTTAAGAAGTGTGAAATATACACTTCACACTTAGTGCTAGGACTCCGTCAACATACGAATGCCACACAAAGGAATGTGATAAGCATGTACATAAAAGATATCAAAACGTAAGATGACTCATTAATAGGTACAAGACCTGATACCATAAATTCGAAAATGATGATCCCGAGTCTATAATTATTCATAAAAGTAGTAACGACAAACAAAACAAGAAGTTTGAAAAAACATAACTCCCTTTACTAGAACACTGATTGTTAGGCACTAAATAGTATAGCAGATAAAATGCCAAGTATATACAATATAGTCCCCAGATCATTGTAGATCAATAGCACACTAGGACTATTCTATTTATATATAGTTAAACTTGGTCCTAAACAATCATTGAGTCCAAAGACTAACAAAATTCTTATCAACACAAGATTGTCCCAAACAATATTTGATTGGAAAATGGATATACTTATGTTGCACCTGGCATAAGATAGACACATTAATAATTCAAAAGCAATAATAAGAGTACAATGACATAAGTCATATGCTATTCCTAATAACGAGCGAAAAATGACCATGTACGTAAGACATTTCTAGTCAAGGACAAGACTAGAATCACTATGATTGGAAATCTTCAACACTGAAGCACTTGGCACAACAAATGCCAATAAGACCACAGCAATCTAAGCATATAAAATGCAAGTATCTATACAACAAATATTGTCCAAAGACTTCCTAAGTCTTTTGTCCAAGTTAATATCACAGGGTACTAACACATACCATAATTAAACTCAAAGACTATCCACGTCTCTTTGCCCAATATTTGAGCATTTCTTTTGGTGATAGCGATGTCAAAGATACGGAGGAAAGGAATTCATCACTTGCAGAAACAGAACACCGTAAATGTTCCTTCTGATTTGTTGGAAAAGGACCAGAGTCGCGTTATCGACGCCTCTCTCACGCTCATTCACGAGAAGGCTAAGCTTATGGTATAATATATAGATGTGTGTATGTAAATACGAGGATAATTTTAGATGGGTTTTGAGGCAGGGTGACTAACGTGAACAAATTTGGACTATTTAGGGAGAATTAGTGCGTGCTGTAAGGGGTGCTGTAGTGTCGGCTTCGCTACTTGGAGTTCCAATAGGGCATAGGATTATAACAACAATCCTAAATTTTCAATCATCTTCAAAGACTCTCTAAGTCTTTGGTACAAAAGGAAGTCATTTAGAAATGACTCAATACCCAATACGCAGATAAAACTGTTAACACCATGTCCTAAATATAAGGTTCCAATAGAATAGGCTATCTCTGCAGCGACATCTGTCTCCCATCTAACCTCATTTTATTTTTTAAAAAATATTTTTAAAAACATGCGACATGAAATTAGGGGCATATAGGAATACTACACCAGTTTACAATAAAGTCTTATCTTGGCTATAGGTAAACCAAACTTGAACTTCAAATATTCCCTTCGAAAATATAGTAGTAAGAGTCTAACAACTCTTAATATAAACTCATGAGTAAACTGATCCATATGCCATCAATTATACTACCATAATGATGCTTGGATCTATCTTAAATCAAGTAATGAGTCACAAGCTGAACTCAATACCATCAAACTCAACGATGACTCTAATCCACAATAGATTATAACAGGAGTCCCCAATAATCGCCAAACGTCAGTATAAACAAAGTATCATAAGTAGTACTCACGTATTAACACTAAGAGAGAATACATCGACAAGATCGAATCTTGTCATCATCAGTCAATTAATTTTGTGTGTAACACACCAATTTCACTTACTAATCTAAGTATGTAGGATAAGACGAAGTTTCTCGCTTGATATATAATTTACAAATTAAACTATCAAGCACTTAATATTCTGTAATTAGTAATGGTTCATTATTTTTTTGTCGTGGTATGTATTATTATTATAGTGGTATATTTGATTTTTCTGATAGTATATGGTTCTATTGTTCTATTGTTTCGGCTATTGAAGATATTTAATATTCTTGTTTGGTTCATAATTTTTTGGTCTTTGTATATGTGCTTTTTGTCGTGGTATATAGTATTCCTTTTATGCTGTTATTGTTGATTATCATGTCAATTATTTTGCTATTTGGTTTATAGATTTTTGGTCGTAGCATATATGATTTCTATTTCTGTGGTTTTTGTCATGAACATTTTTAGCTTTATAGTTCATATTTTTAACTTTGGGTTAGGTAAAAAAAAATTCTTGGAGGTTAGGTTATTTAATTTGCGTGTATTCAAAATTAGTGGCACATGTGTTGGAGGATAGATGGGACACGAGAAATATTTATTGACTTGTTACATTACAGGTTTAGAACTTCAAAAAAGCTTTCACATTGGTTCTATTTGGTGATTGTTCAAAAAACTAGTTCAAAAAGCTTTCTATGGTGTTTATGCGAATGTTCAATTTGCACCGGTCCAATTATTTTAGACTTTGATCTTGTGTAGGTATGTTTTGATTTATTGATATTGATTTTGTTGTGTATTAGATTTGGGATTTTTTTAATTAGTAATTTGTTATAATTAATATTAATTCAAGTATAATCTTGTTTTTCTCTTATGTATGTGCAGTTTTTGGTACATTCATGTGTGTTTTGTAATTTTTTTGGTAATTGGTAATGGTTCATTAGTTTTCAGTTGTGGTACATGTGTTGTTATAGTGGAATATGTGTTTTTTTTCATAGTATATGGTATTATTATTCATTGATTTTTTTGTGGTAGTGGTTCATCATTAGTCATTATTGTACAAATGATTTATTCAGTGGTATATACGCTTTTTTATATGGTATATTGGTTTTTTGTTCTTTAGGTTTTTTTATTGACTATTTTTTATTTGGTTCATTTATTTCTTGTGTTGGTATATATTATTTTTGTCGTGGTACATATGTTTATTTATATAGTGTGGAGAATTATGTACTATTTTTTTACGTGTTGTAACTATTGAATTTTTGTTAATTGTTTGTTTTATTATTATAGGGATGGTAGTGATACCTATTATTCCTTATGATGGTCATTGGGACGAGAATAAAAAGTATTCTTACTAAATTACGTGCTCTGAAGAGGAAGAAAAGCGATAAGTATCATTAGTCTCTTTATATTGATTTTGTAGTTTTTTTTTTGGACACAAATAGTTTTTTTTTTATAATAATCTAATACATGAAATTTTAGTCATGGTATATAGACATTTGGTCATGGTATATGATGTTACATACCAGATTCATACTCATTATATTGAGAACATTGTAATTTTATTTCTAAATGTTCTCTCTTTCAAATATATGATTTTTTTGCTCTGGTATATTGAAATTTCGTCATAGCATATGAGTTTATATATCAGATTTATTACTTTAGATATTTTTTATATTCTTATCTTTGTATCCATGTTCTTATATTTTCAGGTACATGAATTTTTAGTCCTAGTATTTGGAATTATTGTTATGGTATATAAGGTTATATGCTAATTTCGTTAATTTAAATATAAGATATTGTTATTTTATTTTATTAAAGACATAAAGTTACTAACTAAACAACATTGTCCCGAGTTAGCAATTATGAATATAACAATATTTGTATTAGTATTTATGAACCAAACAGTCTATCAATGAATTGTAGACTTATTATAAAATTGCTACATTCAACACATATTAGAGGAAGCCACAATGCTCCTTTTTAGCAAGTCATGTATCCAAATAAAAGTCTATGAATTTTATACTCAAATTCATATACAAAACAGTAATTAAAAGAATGACAATAAGTAGTTGATACTAATTGCTCAAATTTATATAGTTTCATTTAGATGATAAGAAGACTATCATCCACTATGAAAAATAATGAACCACTACGAAAATCATGCACTTTCTTACATTCATATTAATGAAATGTCCAAAGTAAGTCTGCTTGAATTGTTTTCTTTGCTCTGTACTCAGCTTATCGTTGATCAGTTGTAGTATATATATCTTTGAGTATATTTGGATTTTCTTCGGTTCTTGCCAATTTGTTTGTGGTGTAATGTATTCTATTATAGCTAGAATCTGCAAATATATTAACCAGAAAAATAAGGTTATGAACGAAGGACATAAACTTAATAACTAAACATAAATTAAAGTGGTACTGAAAAATTCATGTACCACAATGAAAAGTTCATGAACTACTAAAAAAAATCATGAACTACTATGAAAAATAATGAACTACTATGAAAATTTCATGAACTATTATAAAAATTTCATGAATCATTGTGCAATTGAACATAATTAATTCAGGCAGAAACTTAATGAGCAGCAAAAATATATATTTGTGAAATAAAAGCATGTGAAATAGAAATCGTATACCACTATTGTACTTACATATACCATTATGAATAATTAAGCCTAAGCCTTATTCTTATAAAGAGAAATAAACCCATAATTATGGTGTAGTGTAGTATGTATTTAAATTAAAAATTCTAAAGAACAACAGCTAAGAAATAAAGCAAAGAACAACAACTAAGAAATAAAACAAATAACAAAGACTTAGATATGAAATAAAGAATAACAACTAAGACATGAACCATGAACCATATACCAAATCACTATAGTATGAAAAATTCATGAATCACTATTAAAAATTAATGAACCACGATAAAAATTTCATGAATCCCTAAGAAAAATTATGAACCATTATAAAAAATCCATGCACTATTACTTAAACTTTATGAACCACTATGAAAATTTTACGAATCAATATGCAATTGAAGCTAATAAGACTTAACTTACATTAAAATCAACTGTTAAGAGGAAAAAAAAATAAAGTTAGAAATAAAACAACTGTTAAGAGGGGTGGTTGAAACATTCTTGGTGGTAGATTCTCTTGATATATATACCTAATTTATAAATACTAAAATGTGTATACCTATAGATATCATGGGCATTAGCAAGAGTCTGACTTTTTCTTTATAGATCTATCTAATTCTTAAACCATCAAGAAAATTAGAGGCATTGAAAAATAAAAAGCATGAATATATCATAACATGCTTTCATTTGAAAAGCCAGACTAAATGACACGAAATTGTTGAACTTGAAAAGGATAATTAATTAGATATTTCACTTTATTAGATGATTTTTGGGCCCTATGCATATAAAAGAATTTTTAAAACTTAGATATTTAGTTGTCTTATAAGGCCATTTTCTTAGTCTAAATTCAATATATAACAAACCAGCAACTCTAGCACTTTGGCTTCCCTAAGCCGTTTGAAGTACAAGACTTGTTTCTTCTTTCTCCTATCCAATCCTTCATCCAGGTAAATAAGCTCTTCCCTTTTCATTTTTCGATATAGTGAATTTTTCATGTTCCTTTATTAATATATGCAATTCATATCTAAAATTTAATCTAGCATTCTAACAAAATCATTAGAAACATCACATAGTAACACTCAAAAAGGGAAACATTCTAAGCATAATTAGCATAAAATTTTAGAACTCCAAATACAAGCAAAGGAAGATAAGCTCAAGTGAAAATAATAAAACTTTATCTATAAAATATATCTATAAAGGCCTTACTTATTTTATGAACTGGAAAACTATATTATGAAATAAGAAAATCCAGATAAACAATCCAAAATGAGCTTTAAAATGGTTCAAAATCCTATGTACCATATACCAAATGACTTTATTATATGAATTGAAGAGATTAAATATTTTTAACTTGTATAATATCTCTTTTTGTTATTTTATCAAACACTTGATATACACAGAATTTATAACAAATATTCATGATCTATTTACCTAAATTATAAACCCAAAAATCCATGTACCATTATTTAAATTTATAACAACATAAACCATAAATTAGAAAATGAATATAATTCAATATAATGGAATCAAACTCAAAATCACAAGATCAGAGTTCATAATATTATTCCAGCTTTATTAATAAAAGAACAAACCCAAATTATGAACCTTAAAATGTATGTACCAATTTAAAAAATTCATATTCCTAAAATCTATATACCGATTTTGAAAATTTATATACCAAATTCACATATCTAACAAAAATCTATGAATCATGATGATACATGTACACTAAAATACACACACACACACACACACACACACACACACATACATATAGTTCATGATAATGGAGTAGAAATATATACCTTTGTAATAATAAATTTGAGCTACTGTTAATGGAGTTTTCTTCTACAGAATGAACCCTGATTTTTTCGTTTCGTAATGACTCCTGGCATTTGCATTTTATAATGAATCCTAGCTTTCATCAATTAGAATTTTGGGGTTTTCCAAAATTTTTTGCGTTTCAAAATGTTTGTTGTAGAGAGATTTTAGAGGTTAGAGAAATGTGTGAGAAAATTTTAGATGTTAGAGAAAGTGATAGAAAGTGGCAAAAAAGTTAGAGAAAATTTTGCAGAGGAGTGAAACTTGGGCGAGAAAATGAAGAAAGCTATGAGAAAGATAGAAAATTGTGATAAAAGTGGGTTCTGGGCCTTTAGGAGTATTTTTAGTACTATATTTTCAACGGATTTGTTGTGTGGACATATTCTTATAGTTAACAAGCCGTGATCAGGTACTGAGTTGTGGGCCTAAAAATGGCCATATACCTAATCCGCCCAAAACTTTAGTTTTTGCGTCATTTGTAAAGATGCCGCAAATTTGTTTAAAATTGTGGCATTATTTTAAATTTGTCGCAAATTACATTATTTTTCTAAATATCACAGAATTGTGGCATTTTTTCTAAAATGCCGTAAATTTATGACATTTCTTCAAAATGCCGCAAGAATTTGAGATTTTTTATAATACCACAAATTTTCACATTTCTTTAAAGTTGGTTCTGCTAAGTCTTATTGGCATAAAATATTACAGGCCTTTAACTGCATAAATTATAAGCCTTCGTGGGTTGAAATTAAAGGAAAATTAGAAGAAAAATTTCTCATACCCTATTTTTGAAGACAAACGTTCCCTACCTTAGTTAACTCTGTTCCCTTAGGACAGGTAATCTCTCATGTTAGTCAATCTCATGTTCACTCTGTCATCCAACCTAGCACTTACCATGTTACATATGCTACAACTCATTATGGCAAACCTGAATTTGTTCCTAATTAAAAATCTCAAATTGACAAAAATTTGACCGACATTAGAGCCCAATTGGACTGTATAACCCAACATTACCAAGGCATAAAAACTAGAACATGTGATATATAACTTTCTATCCATGATGAGTCTATTGTAGAATAATATTCAACTATAGCTGAGCGTATCATAACCGCTCAACCTAGCGATTCTGTTCCTTTACCCGTTATTCCTAGTCAACCTACACATCATTCTCAACATCAAATTTTAAAACTTGGATCAAATACATGTTTGTTTGAACTTTTTTCTAATATGACTATTGGACTAGTTTTCAATTTGAGGGAATTTTTTGAGAAGCAAGGTATTCAAACGCATACTGTAATCTAGAGAGAATGGGACAAGTCTAGATCCTACATTGTCATCACGCATCAAGAGTTGCACTTGCCGATTTTCCTCCGCTTCTGATTGCTTATTTATAATGTATATGCATTTTAACTCGCTGAAGTCGAGTTCTCGAACCCTGGGAGATTGATGAAGAATAGGAAAGGGATATTTTAGGAATATTATAATAATAATTATTAGTAAATTAGGTTTTTTAATATTTAATTATTAGACTTATTTTAATTATAAGTAACTAGTTTTAAGTTTCCCATTTTCATCAGTTTCTAGAACGTATTTAGTTTCCTAGTTGTGTCCAATTGCCTATATATAAATAGGTTTAGTTGTGCAATTGTTTTTCAGATTATGAATAAATATTGAGTGATTATTGAGTTTTCTCCTCTATGGTTCTTTTTCTCTTTAAGTCCTTATCTTGATTCTTGATTGCTTTTGTACCAATTCATCTATTTCTGCCTAAATTCTGTCTCTCCTTGCTCTTCTATTTATTCTCTTTCTAAACTCTCATTTTTTCCTACATCAATATATTTATATATCTCAACCTTAAGAAACCCAGGCCTGTTTTTTTTCAAGGGCAACTCTTATTCCCACAATATTCTCCCACAATATTTCAATCTTGCTTTTCGATCCCATCTCTAGAATTTCGCACACTACTTTTCTCTTACCAAGTCTCCGCTNTTTTTTTCTAAAATGCCATAAATTTATGACATTTCTTCAAAATGCCGCAAGAATTTGAGATTTTTTATAATACCACAAATTTTCACATTTATTTAAAGTTAGTTCGGCTAAGTCTTATTAGCATAAAATATTACAGGCCTTTAACTGCATAAATCATAAGCCTTCGTGGGTTGAAATTAAAGAAAAATTAGAAGAAAAATTTCTCATACCCTATTATTGAAGACAAAGGTTCTCTACCTTAGTTAACTCTGTTCCCTTAGGATAGGTAACCTCTCACGTTAGTCAATCTCATGTTCACTCTGTCATCCAACCTAGCACTTGTCATGTTACATATGCTACAACTCATTATGGCCAACTTGAGTTTGTTCTAGATTAAAAATCCCAAATTGACAAAAATTTAACCGACATTAGAGCCCAATTCGACTGTATAACCCAACATTACCAAGGCATAAAAACTAAAATATGTGATATACAACTTTCTACCCATGATGAGTCTATTGTAGAACAATATTCAACTATAGCTGAGTGTATCATAACCGCTCAACCTAGCGATTCTATTCCTTTACCCGTTATTCCTAGTCAACCTACACATCAATCTTAATATCAAATTTTAAAACTTGGATCAAATACATGTTTGTTTGATCTTTTTTCTAATATGACTATTGGACTAGTTTTCAATTTGAAGAAATTTTTTGAGAAGAAAGGTATTCAAATGCATACTATGATATAGAGAGAATGGGACAAGTCTAGATCCTACATTGTCATCACGCATCAAGAGTTGCCCTTGCCGATTTTTCTCCGCTTCTGATTACTTATTTATAATGTATATGTGTTTTAACTCGCCGAAGTCGAGTTCTCAAAATGAAGAATAGGTAAAGAATATTTTAGGAATATTATAATAATAATTATTATTAAATTAGGTTTTTAAAGTATTTAATTATTAGGCTTATTTTAATTATAAGTAACTAGTTTTAAGTTTCCCGTTTTCATCAGTTTCTAGAACGTATTTAGTTTCCTAGTTGTGTCCAATTGCCTATCTATAAATAGGTTTAGTTGTGCAGTTGTTTTTCAGATTATGAATAAATATTAAGTGATTATTGAGTTTTCTCCTCTATGGTTCTTTTTCTCTTTAAGTCCTTATCTTGATTCTCTATTGCTTTTCTACCAATTCATCTATTTCTGCCAAAATTCTATCACTCCTTGCTCTTCTACTTATTCTCTTTCTAAATTCTCATTTTTTTCCTATATCAATATATTTATATATCTCAACCTTAAGAAACCCAGGCCTGTTTTTTTTTCAGGGGCAACTCCTATTCCCACAATATTCTCCCACAATATTTCAATCTTGCTTTTCGATCCCATCTCTAGAATTTCGCACACTACTTTTCTCTTACCAAGTCTCCGCTATATTGAGCCACCCTCTATAAATATTTTAAACAATATTGAAGCATTTTCTTGTACTGTAAACTAAGGTATGAATAAAGTACGTATAGGTGTTTAATTTTTTTTTTTTGAAAAAAAAAAAATCAACAGAGATAGTTATGTGTATAATATAATAACCTCCCATGAGCCAATTTTGAAGAATGAAGCATGGACATGAGAAGCCTTGTTATCACCCCACTGCATGGCCGTGGGAGAAGTAGTGCCATCAGAATCTGCGACGTTATATATGATTAGTCTTATGATCAGTTGGCCTATTAAGCTCGTCTAATAAAGACTGATTATTTACGTCAAGCCGTAAACCTAGAGGAGGTGTCATAAGGAGAATTTGAGTCCTTTGCCTCTACCAAGAAGTTAAAAAGTAAAGAAGCATTATTAAAACAATTTATATATAATAATAAGCAGAAGACGAAGATGAAGATTACAGTCAATAATTTAAAAAAAAAAAAGAAGATGAAGCTGAAGATTACGGTCAATAACAGTATATATATGTAAGAGTACTTTAGAGTTATGAAGACCACCTGCTCCTTGGTCCTAATAGGTGTTTGAAGGAGCTTTTGGTTTGCAAGTTGTGTGATACGATCAGAGTCGTGATCATAACCACCCTCATGGTTGCTATTGCTAGGATCCAAATCCATACTTTTTTTCAGAACATGACTGATCAAAGCAAATATACTTCGACAGCTATATATATATATGTACATATTGTCATGACCCAAATCCCGGGTCAGTGGCAGAAAAGGAATTTCACAAATGGAAATTCATTATTTGTTTTAGAAAATTTCAGAAACTGCAATCCTTCAGAAAAAAGACACCAGTTCAGAAATGACAGCTTTTATAAAAATTTGTAGAGTTAATTCAAATTATAAATTCCAGAGTTTTGTGATCACCATTCGACATAGATTGTTAAGAATACTTATTAAAACAAACCATGTATCATTATCGGCAGTCTCACAATCTAGCACACTAAATATACAGACAGAGTCCGTGATACGGGCTCATTAGTATTTAATACAAGCTAAGATAATTTAACAGAAATATCTTACAAAGTTACCAGTTTCCAACTCGGTAACTAGCTTTTCTTTAAACTGCTCCTGAACCTCTAAAATCACACCGAGCACTACTTAAGAGGGAAAAAGTTAGGGGGTGAGCATTCACACGCTCAGTAGGAATTCAATTACCTTAGATGAATACAATTTCACAAATATGCATGGTTAGTACCTTTAAATCCATTTATAAATCAAATTTATAAATCCATTAGTATCCAGAATAGTCACATATTCAAAACCAAATCCAAAACCACATCATTGTACATATCATACATCAACAAGAATATAAGTGAGCTCTCATCCTCCCATCACAGCCCTGTAATACCTCTGTATCAGAGGTAACCAGCATCCTGACACTACCCGTAGGTGTATCAGCCAAAAACCTGCGCAGGGGCCTAGGTCTCTCACCTAGCACTGTAGCAACTCGCCAGCGATCTAAAAATACCACGATGCTATAATGGAACTCAAGTGTGTGGTCCTATGGTATGTACAATATGTAACTGTTCAAAACAACCATGCATCTAATACTCAAATCATGCTTTGAAATTTCAACTTAGCATTTTTCTGGGATTTACTGTACATGGGCGGCACACCGCTGTTTTACCCCATAATCACAATATAAAAATATGTATAAAATTTCATACAGTCCAATCCCAGTATAATCCCATCATTTACAGCAATTTGTCAAACCATCGTGAACTCACGATTTTTCATAAATACGTTTCAATGCAATTAAAATTGAAAACAGATATAAGAGTCAGGTAATCGAACCCCTACCTCGACATGGTAGTAATACCAAGCCAAAGATGCTCCAACAATCCCCTAAAGATCACTTAGGTGCTTAAACGGCGGTTTTCGGTTCCCCGTAAGTCCACTTGAAAAAGTGACTTTTCAATCAGAGCTTCAAATGTAGAAACGGAGGTCACCACTGAATTCAGAGTACACAAAAATGCTAGGTTAGATATATACCTTGTCAAAAACGGGTTTTGGCGTGGGACCGGTTCGTGGCACGTAAAACGGTGCATTTCATGAGCTTTTTCTTGATTTTTGTGCCACTTCCGAAAATAATGATGTTTTATATCAAAATTTATTTCCCGACCTCATTGAGTCCAAATTCGAAATCAAAACTCAGTTTCGAGGTCTCTAGCATAAGCTACGTTCAAAAATCCGGGAATTACATAAATACCACCTTTCTAAAGAATTTAGAAAAATATTATTGTTACTGATTAATAGCAAGAATCTCACTTTTCTGAAATATTTAGAAAATCATTATCACAAAATTATTTTAGAAAATATCACTTTCAAAAATAATTTGAAAAAGTATCAACTTCACTTATTATTTGTTAAAATGTCATTTTTCCAACAATATTTTGGAAAGGAACAGTTTTCTACTGCCAGCACAAGGCCCAAATCTGAATAATAACAGATTATAGTCCAAATATATTTAGTTTTGCATAAATACCACTTTTCGTTATAAATTAGAAAAATACCGCATTTTTTCTATTTAAAAATTACCGTACTATCGGATACCGTTTTTACTTCTAGTAATAGTAATTATTCATAATTTTTAACCCTCTTTCACCACAAATATTTACCTCAGGTAAAATAATTACTTAACCAAAAAGTTACGAAAATATCACTTTTTACATAGTTGGCAAAAACGTAAAAGTGGTAAAAACTTACTGGAAAAAA
>JXTC01000395.1:121646-134841 GCA_002914845.1 Trema orientale | reverse complement strand
TTAAAACTTGATGTAAATAATGAGTCTTTATTGGAAGAACTTAACAAAAGGCTATACTGTCAACAAACTCGCAACCCGCGGCATCCAATTCAGACTAATTTCCATTCAAGTACATATCATCATAGGGGGAAATATAGAAAGCCTTCTGTATTCGATGCTTCACTCATCACAATCGGCTCATGGAAGGTCATTCATTATACACACCATCTAATTATTATTATAATTGTTACTGTTTAATAATTATAATTGTTACTGTTTAATAAATAACAAATTTGCCGAGAGAGTAATAAACAAGTAATTATTATAATTGTTACTGTTTAATAAATTTGCAGAGAGAGGCTCAGCAAAGAGGGGATTTGGTTGTAAATTTTTACTTCGAAACGAAAAGACTGGTGTGGGAAATCCTAACGAGGGACTCGAACATCAAGCTTAGGCTTGAAATAAAGTGGGAACATATTGTGGGAATGAGAGTTTCACTTGAAGAAAATCAGTACGGTATCCTTGAAATTGAGGTGTATATATATACATGTAACATATAGATCTTAGAAAATTTTCTTTTTTCCGTTATAGTATTTGATAGATGTTAAATGTGGGACTAATTGGTGTTTTGCAGTTAAGCCAGCCACCTTTGTTTTTCAAAGCCAAAGATCCGCAGCGTAAGAAGCATACCGTTTGGTTTTCAGTTCCAGACTTCACCGATGGTCAAGCTACACGTTCGTGGTATTTTATGCTTATTCATGTTCATCATTTACATATGACGATATCATTAGTTTATGAGGTATCGTTTTTAAGATATATATTAACAGTGTTTTTCTCTTTATAATTTCTCTCAGGAGTCACAGTCTCGCATTTCCACCAGGTGCTTTGGATGAACCCTTTAAGAAGCTCGTAGATTGTGAACCCCGGTTCTATAACATGTGCCTAAACCGTTTTATAAGTCCACACACTCCTATGAATATCTCAACAATAAAGCCTCGTGCTCCTGTCCGAGTCCAAGTCCCAGTCCAACGCAATGATCAAGTACCATTAATGCAAACAACTGGGTTACCTTATTCCAATACTCTTTATATGGATTCTAGTTTTGTGACCGTAACATCCCAAAATAACCACATTAGTCCAATTACTTCACTACCCCCTTACAATATTGGAGGGGGTGCCTACTATAACCACAATATTAATCCAGTCCCTCAATCCCCTAGTCGGGGCAATGAAAACCAGTGCTTGACTTATTACTCAGATTTTGAGGCTGCTACTAATAATTATGGAAGTACCAATGTTCCATCTGCTCCACTGATAGGTACGGAGAAGGTACCTGTAGTCATGAACAATACCAATACCTATGAGCAAGGGGAAACAAATGCTAGGGAAAAATTAGAGGAAAAGGAAATCTGACGGTGAAGGAAATTAAGTAGTGATTGACTATTGCATAAATTTTTTTTATGCATCATCATTTTCTTGTAGGTTTAATTTCTTTTTCTTTTTCTTTTCTTTTTGACTTTTATTTTTGAATATTGTATAAACTACGTGTACTTGTTCATTTGTGCACATATTTTGTACAAAAATAATGCATTATTGATGATTATTCGGAAAAAAAAACGTTAATGTTTCATTGATGACCTCTGAATCGTAGCATGTATATACCACTTTGCTTCTAAGTTATCCAACTTTGCTTTTCCTGCAGTGTTGGCAATTCTATCCCAGAAAAAAAAAAAAAAAAAAGAAGCAAATTTAGTGAACATAATAGTCATCAATTTTATTATTAGAAAATATCTATAATAACTTTGGACTATAATTCGGGGAACATTGTTGTAATTAACCTTTTTTTTATAGTTAGAATTCCAATAGTATTTTGAATTTTATATTTGTATAATTTCCAAAAAAAATATATAAAAGGCATTTAGTATTTTCAAGTTGATGTATGATATATACATATATATATATAAGTTTATATTAATCCAAAACCTTAAATATCATCCGTAAAAAGAAAAAAATGTTTATATTAACGAATTGATAAATATACATATATATATATAGAAAAGAATTTTTTTTTTCACAAAATGTCTATGTTTCACTTTCTTAAAATACTAGAATCTTGTTGACCTTAATCTCTTGAGTCCGTATGTTATATCAACCCCCTAAATATTACGCATTCAGTAGATTTCAAAAGAGAGCTCATATGTGCGCATATATATATGTACATATATATACAGCTGTGGAAGCATATTTGCTTTGATCGGTCATGATCTGAAAAAAAAAATATGGATTTGGATCCTAGCAACAGCAACCATGAGGGTGGTTATGATCATGACTCTGATCGTATCACACAACTTGCAAACCAAAGGCTCCTTCAAACACCTATTAGGACCGAGGAGCAGGTGGTCTTCATAACTCTTAAGTACTCTTACATATATATACTGTTATTGACCGTAAACTTCATCTTCATCTTCTGCTTATTATTATATATAAATTGTTTTAATAAAGCTTCTTTACTTTTTAACTTTTTGGTAGAGGCAAAGGACTCAAATTCTCCTAATGACACCTCCTCTAGGTTTACGGCTTGACGTAAATAATCAGTCTTTATTAGACGAGCTTAATAGGCCAACTGATCATAAGACTAATCATATATANATATATATATATATAGAAAAGAATTTTTTTTTTCACAAAATGTCTATGTTTCACTTTCTTAAAATACTAGAATCTTGTTGACCTTAATCTCTTGAGTCCGTATGTTATATCAACCCCCTAAATATTACGCATTCAGTAGATTTCAAAAGAGAGCTCATATGTGCGCATATATATATGTACATATATATACAGCTGTGGAAGCATATTTGCTTTGATCGGTCATGATCTGAAAAAAAAAATATGGATTTGGATCCTAGCAACAGCAACCATGAGGGTGGTTATGATCATGACTCTGATCGTATCACACAACTTGCAAACCAAAGGCTCCTTCAAACACCTATTAGGACCGAGGAGCAGGTGGTCTTCATAACTCTTAAGTACTCTTACATATATATACTGTTATTGACCGTAAACTTCATCTTCATCTTCTGCTTATTATTATATATAAATTGTTTTAATAAAGCTTCTTTACTTTTTAACTTTTTGGTAGAGGCAAAGGACTCAAATTCTCCTAATGACACCTCCTCTAGGTTTACGGCTTGACGTAAATAATCAGTCTTTATTAGACGAGCTTAATAGGCCAACTGATCATAAGACTAATCATATATAACGCCGCAGATTCCGATGGCACTACTTCTCCCACGGCCATGCAGCGGAGTGATAACAAGGCTTCTCATGTCCATGCTTCATTCTTCAAAATTGGCTCATGGGAGGTTATTATATTATACACATAACTATCTCTGTTGATTTTTTTTTTTTCAAAAAAAAAAAATTAAACACCTATACGTACTTTATTCATACCTTAGTTTACAGTACAAGAAAGTGCTTCAATATTGTTTAAAATATTTATAGAGGGTGGCTCAATATAGCGGAGACTTGGTAAGAGAAAAGTAGTGTGCGAAATTCTAGAGATGGGATCGAAAAGCAAGATTGAAATATTGTGGGAGAATATTGTGGGAATAGGAGTTGCCCCTGAAAAAAAAACAGGCCTGGGTTTCTTAAGGTTGAGATATATAAATATATTGATATAGGAAAAAAATGAGAATTTAGAAAGAGAATAAGTAGAAGAGCAAGGAGTGATAGAATTTTGGCAGAAATAGATGAATTGGTAGAAAAGCAATAGAGAATCAAGATAAGGACTTAAAGAGAAAAAGAACCATAGAGGAGAAAACTCAATAATCACTTAATATTTATTCATAATCTGAAAAACAACTGCACAACTAAACCTATTTATAGATAGGCAATTGGACACAACTAGGAAACTAAATACGTTCTAGAAACTGATGAAAACGGGAAACTTAAAACTAGTTACTTATAATTAAAATAAGCCTAATAATTAAATACTTTAAAAACCTAATTTAATAATAATTATTATTATAATATTCCTAAAATATTCTTTACCTATTCTTCATTTTGAGAACTCGACTTCGGCGAGTTAAAACACATATACATTATAAATAAGTAATCAGAAGCGGAGAAAAATCGGCAAGGGCAACTCTTGATGCGTGATGACAATGTAGGATCTAGACTTGTCCCATTCTCTCTATATCATAGTATGCATTTGAATACCTTTCTTCTCAAAAAATTTCTTCAAATTGAAAACTAGTCCAATAGTCATATTAGAAAAAAGATCAAACAAACATGTATTTGATCCAAGTTTTAAAATTTGATATTAAGATTGATGTGTAGGTTGACTAGGAATAACGGGTAAAGGAATAGAATCGCTAGGTTGAGCGGTTATGATACACTCAGCTATAGTTGAATATTGTTCTACAATAGACTCATCATGGGTAGAAAGTTGTATATCACATATTTTAGTTTTTATGCCTTGGTAATGTTGGGTTATACAGTCGAATTGGGCTCTAATGTCGGTTAAATTTTTGTCAATTTGGGATTTTTAATCTAGAACAAACTCAAGTTGGCCATAATGAGTTGTAGCATATGTAACATGACAAGTGCTAGGTTGGATGACAGAGTGAACATGAGATTGACTAACGTGAGAGGTTACCTATCCTAAGGGAACAGAGTTAACTAAGGTAGAGAACCTTTGTCTTCAATAATAGGGTATGAGAAATTTTTCTTCTAATTTTTCTTTAATTTCAACCCACGAAGGTTTATGATTTATGCAGTTAAAGGCCTGTAATATTTTATGCTAATAAGACTTAGCCGAACTAACTTTAAATAAATGTGAAAATTTGTGGTATTATAAAAAATCTCAAATTCTTGCGGCATTTTGAAGAAATGTCATAAATTTATGGCATTTTAGAAAAAAAATGCCGCAATTCTGTGATATTTAGGAAAATGATGTAATTTGCAACAAATTTAAAATAATGCCACAATTTTAAACAAATTTGCAGCATCTTTACAAATGACGCAAACACTAAAGTTTTGGGCGGATTAGGTATATGGCCAATTTTAGGCCCATAACTCAGTACCTGATCACGGCTTGTTAACTATAGGAATATGTCTACACAACAGGTCCGTTGAAAATATAGTACTAAAAATACGAGGAAATTTGATTTCTTATGGTATTTTTTCAAAAAAATTGAAAAATCCCGGAATTTGAAATTGTTCTGAAAAATTCCAGATTTAATTATAAAAATACCACTTTTAAAAATATTTAGAAAAATATCACTTTTTATTTATTCATGAGATACTTAAGGTAACTAGTCGAGTTATCTGAGGTAACTTGAACAGTTATTTCAAGTAACTGGATTGGTTACTCTAAGAAACCTAATTGGTTACCTCGAGTAAGAAAAAAATAGTATTTTTCTAAATATTTTTTAAAAGTTTTATTTTTCTAATAAAATTTTTAAAAAGTGATATTTTTCTAAATCAATCCGGAATTTTTCAAAGAAATGAGCCCATCCGGGATTTTTTAATTTTTAGTATCTTGGGCCTGGAATTTTGTAAATAGCCCTTAAAAATAGTCCCAAAGGCCCAGAACCCACTTTTATCACAATTTTCTATCTCTTTCTCACAGCTTTCTTCATTTTCTCGCCCAAGTTTCACTCATTTGCAAAATTTTCTCTAACTTTCTTGCCACTTTCTCTAACATCTAAAATTTTCTCACACATTTCTCTAACTTCCAAAACCTCTCTATAAAAAACATTTTGAAACACAAAAATCTTTGAAAATCCCCAAAATTCTAATTGATGAAAGTTAGGATTCATTATAAAATGCAAAAGCCAGGAGTCATTCCGAAACAAAAAAATCAGGGTTCATTCTGTAGAAGAAAACTCCATTAACAGTAGCTCAAATTTATTATTACAGAGATATATATTTCTACTCCATTATCATGAACTATATGTGTGTGTATGTGTGTGTGTGTGTTTTAGTGTACATGTATCATCATGATTCTTAGATTTTTGTTAGATATGTGAATTTGGTATATAAATTTACAGAATCGGTATATAGATTTTAGGAATATGAATTTTTTAAATTAGTATATATATTTTAAGGTTCATAATTTGGGGTTTGTTCTTTTATTAATGAAGCTGGAATAATATTATGAACTCTGATCTTGTGATTTTGAGTTTGATTCTATTATATTGAATTATATTCATTTTCTAATTCATGGTTTATGTTGTTATAAATTTAAATAATGGTACATGGGTTTTTGGGTTTATAATTTAGGTAAATAGATCATGAATATTTTTTATGAATTCTGTGTATATCAAGTGTTTGATAAAATGACAAAAAAAGATGTTATATAAGTTAAAAATATTTAATCTCTTCAATTCATATAATAAAGTCATTTGGTATATGGTACATAGGATTTTGAACCATTTTAAAGCTCATTTTGGGTTGTTTATCTGGAGTTTCTTATTTCATAATATAGTTTTCCAGTTCATAAAATAAGTAAGGCCTTTATAGATATATTTTATAGATAAAGTTTTATTATTTTCACTTGAGCTTATTTGCCTTTGCTTGTATTTAGAGTATTTTCTTCTAAAATTTTGTGCTAACTATGCTTAGAATGTTTCCTTTTTTGAGTGTTACTATGTGATGTTTCTAATAATTTTGTTAGAATGCTAGACCAAATTTTAGATATGAATTGCATATGTTAACCAAGTAATAGGAAAAATTCACTATATCGAAAAATGAAAAGGGAAGAGCTTATTTACCTGGATGAAGGATTGGATAGGAGAAAGAAAAAAAACAAGTCTTGTACTTCAAACGGCTTAGGGAAGCCAAAGTGCTAGAGTTGCTGGTTTGTTATATATTGAATTTAGACTAAGAAAAATGGCCTTATAAGACAACTAAATGTTTAAGTTTTAAAAATGCTTTTATATGCATAAGGCCCAAAAATCATCTAATAAAGTGAAATATCTAATTAATTATCCTTTTTAAGTTCAACAATTTCGTGTCATTTAGTCTGGCTTTTCAAATGAAAGCATGTTATGATATATTCATGCTTTTTGTTTTTCAATGCCTCTAATTCTCTTGATGGTTTAAGAATTAGATAGAATTATCTATAAAAAAAAGTTAGACTCTTGCTAATGCCCATGATATCTATAGGTATACACATTTTAGGATTTATAAATTAGGTATATATATCAAGAGAATCTACCACCAAGAATGTTTCCCTCGCCCCTCTTAATAGTTGTTTTATTTCTAACTTTATTTTTTTTCTCTCTTGACAGTTGATTTTAATGTAAGTTAAGTCTTATTAGCTTCAATTGCATATTGATTCGTAAAATTTTCATAGTGGTTCATAAAGTTTAAGTAATAGTGCATGGATTTTTTATAATGGTTCATAATTTTTCTTAGGGATTCATGAAATTTTCATCGTGGTTCATTAATTTTTAATAGTTATTCATGAATTTTTCATACTATAGTGATTTGATATATGGTTCATGGTTCATGTCTTAGTTGTTATTTTTTATTTCATATCTAAGTCTTTGTTATTTGTTTTATTTCTTAGTTGTTGTTCTTTGCTTCATTTCTTAGCTGTTGTTCTTTAGAATTTCTAATTTAAATATATACTACACCACACCATAATTATGGGTTTATTTCTCTTTATAAGAATAAGGCTTAGGCTTAATTATTCATAATGGTATATGTAAGTACAATAATGGTATACGATTTCTATTTCACATGCTTTTATTTCACAAATATATATTTATGCTGCTCATTAAGTTTCTGCCTGAATCAGTTAGGTTCAATTGCACAATGATTCATGAAATTTTCATAGTGATTCATAAAATTTTCATAGTAGTTCATTATTTTTTGATAGTAGTTCATGATTTTTTTTAGTAGTTCATGAACTTTTCATTTGGTATATGAATTTTTCAGTACCACTTTAATTTATGTTTAGTTATTAAGTTTATGTCCTTTGTTCATAACCTTATTTTTTTGATTAATATATTTGTAGATTCTAGCTATAATAGAATACATTATACCACAAACAAATTGGTAAGAACCGAAGCCAAATGTACTCAAAGATATATATACTACAACTGATCAATGATAAGCTGAGTACAGAGCAAAGAAAACAATTCAAGCAGACTTACTTTGGACATTTCATTAATATGAATGTAAGAAAGTGCATGATTTTCGTAGTGGTTCATTATTTTTCATAGTGGATGATAGTCTTCTTATCATCTAAATGAAACTATATAAACTTGAGCAGTTAGTATCAACTACTTATTGTCATTCTTTTAATTACTGTTTTGTATATGAATTTGAGTATAAAATTCATAGACTTTTATTTGGATACATGACTTGCTAAAAAGGAGCATTGTGGCTTCCTCTAATGTGTTGAATGTACCAATTTTATAACGAGTCTACAATTCATTGATAGACTGTTTGGTTCATAAATACTAATACAAATATTGTTATATTCATAATTGCTAACTCGGGACAATGCTGTTTAGTTCGTAACTTTATGTCTTTAACAAAATAAAATAACAATATCTAATATTTAAATTAACGAAATTAGCATATAACCTCATATACCATAACAACAATTCCATATACTAGGACTAAAAATTTATGTACCTGAAAATGTAAGAACATGGATACAAAGATAAGAATATAAAAAATATCAAGTAATAAATCTGATATATAAACTCATATGCTATGACGAAATTTCAATATACTAGAGGAAAAAATTCATTTAGTTGAAAGAGAGAACATTTCGAAATAAAATAGCAATGTTCTCAATATAATGAGTATGAATCTGGTACATAAAGTCATATACCATGACCAAATATCTATGTACCATAACTAAAATGTTATGTATTAGATTATTAAAAAAAAACCATTTGTTTCAAAAAAAATACACTACAAAATCAATACAAAGAGACTAATGATCCCTATCGCTTTTCTTCCTCTTCAGAGCACGTAATTTAGCAAGAATACTTTTTCTTCTCGTCCCAACGACCATCATAATGAATAATAGGTATCACTACCATCCCTATAATAACAAAACAAATAATTAACAAAACTTCAATAGTTACAACACGTAAAAAAAATAGTGCATGATTCTCTACACTATATAAATAAACATATGTACCACGACAAAAATAATATATACGAACACAAGAAATAAATGAACCAAATAAAAAATAGTCAACAAAAAAAAACTAAAGAACAAAAAACCAATATCATATAAAAAATCGTATATACCACTGAACAAATCATTTGTACCATAATGACTAATGATGAACCACTATCACAAAAAAATCAATGAACAATAATACCATACACAGTAGAAAAAAACACATATACCACTATAACAACACATGTACCACTATTAAAAACTAATGAATCATTATCAATTACCAAAAAAATTACAAAACACACATGAATGTACAAAAAACTGCACATACATAAGAGAAAAACAAGATTATACTTGAATTAACATTAGTTATAACACAAATTACTAATTAAAAAAATCCCAAATCTAATACACAATAAAATCAGTGTCGATAAATCAAAACATACCTGCACAAGATCAAAGTCTAAAATAATTGGACCAGTGCAAATAGAACAATTGCATAAACACAATAGAAAGCTTTTTGAACTAGTTTTTTGAACAATCACCAAATAGAACCAATGTGAAAGCTTTTCGAAGTTCTATACCTGTAATGTAACAAGTCAATAAATATTTCTCGTATCTCATCTGTCCTCCTAACACATGTGCCACTAATTTTAAATACATGCAAATTAAATAACCCATCCTCCAAGAATTTTTTTTTACCTAACCCAAAGTTAAAAATATGAACTATAAAACTAAAATTGTTCATGATAAAAACCACGGAAACAGAAATCATATATGTTACGACCAAAAATCTATAAACCAAATAGCAAAATAATTGACATGATAATCAACAATAACCGCATAAAAGGAATACTATATACTATGACAAAAAGCATATATACAAAGACCAAGAAATTATGAACCAAACAAGAATATTAAATATCTTCAATAGTCAAAACAATAGAACAACAGAATCATACACTACCAGAAAAATCAAATATACCACTACAATAATAATACATACCACGACAAAAAAATAACAAACCATTACTAATTACAGAATATTAAGTGCTTGATGGTTTAATTAGTAAATTATATATCAAGCGAGAAACTTCTTCTTATCCTACATACTTAGATTAGTAAGTGGAATTGGTGTGTTACACACAAAATTGATTGACTGATGATGACAAGATTCAATCTTGTCAATGTATTCTCTCTTAGTATTAATACGTGAGTACTACTTATGATACTTTGTTTATACTGACGTTTGGTGATTATTGGGGACTCCTGTTATAATCTATTGTGGATTGGAGTCATCGTTGAGTTTGTTGGTATTAAGTTCAGCTTGTGACTCATTACTTGATTTAAGATAGATCCAAGCATCATTATGGTAATATAATTGATGGCATATGGATCAGTTTACTCATGAGTTTATATTAAGAGTTGTTGGACTCTTACTATTATATTTTCGAAGGGAATACTTGAAGTTCAAGTTTGGTTTACCTATAGCCAAGGTAAGACTTTATTGTAAACTGGTATAGTATTCTTATATACCCATAATTTTATATCGCATGTTTTTAAAAATATTTTTTAAAAAATAAAATGAGATTAGATGGGAGATAGATGTCGCTGCAGAGATAGCCTATTCTATTCGAATCTTATTTTTAGGGCATGGTGTTAACAGTTTTATCTGCGTATTGGGTATTGAGTCATTTCTAAATGACTTCTTTCTGTACCAAAGACTTAGAGAGTCTTTGGAGATGATTGATATTTAGGATTGTTGTTATAATCCTATGCCCTATTGGAACTCCAAGTAGCGAAGCCAACATTACAGCACCCCTTATAGCATGCACTAATTCTCCCTAAATAGTCCAAATTTGTTCACGTTAGTCACCCTGCCTCAAAACCCATCTAAACTTCTCCTCGTATTTACATACACATCTATATATATTATAATACCTTAAGCTTAGCCTTCTCGTGAATGAGCATGAGAGATGCATCGATAATGCGACTCTGTTCCTTTTCCAACAAATCAGAAGGAACATTTGCGGCGTTCTGTTTCTGCAAGTAATGAATTCCTTTCCTCTATATCTTTGACATTGCTATCACCGAAAGAAATGCTCAAATATTGGGCAAAGAAACTTGGACAATCTTTGAGTTTAATTGTGGTATGCGTTAATACCCTGTGATATTAACTTGGATAAAAGACTTAAGAAGTCTTTGGACAATATTTGTTACATGGATACTTGTATTTTATATGCTTGGATTGTTGTGGTCTTATTGGCATTTATTGTGCTAAGTGCTTTTGTGTTGGATATTTCCAATCATAGTGATTCTAGTCTTGTCCTTGACTAGAAATGTCTTGCGTACATGGTTCTTTTCCGCTCATTATTAGGAACAGCATATGACTTATGTCATTGTACTCTTATTGTCGCTTTTGAATTATTAATGTGTCTATCTTATGCGAGGTACAACATAAGTATATCCATTTTCCAATCGAATATTGTTTGGGGCAATCTTGTGTTGATAAGAATTTTGTTAGTCTTTGGACTCAATGATTGTTTAGGACCAAGTTTAACTGTATATAAATAGAATGGCCCCAGTGTGTTATTGATCTACAATGATCTGGGGACGGTATTATATATACTTGGCAATTTATCTGCTATACTATTTGGTGCCTAACAATCAGTGTTCTAGTCAAGGAAGTCATGTTTTTTCAACTTCTTGTTTTGTTTGTCGTTACTACTTTTATGAATAATTATAGACTCGGGATCATCGTTTTCAAATTTATGGTATCAGGTCTTATACCTATTGATGAGTCATCTTACGATTCCATATCTTTTATGTACATCCTTATCACATTCCTTTGTGTGGCATTCGTATGTTGACGGAGTCCTAGCACTAAGTGTGAAGTGTATGTTTCACACTTCTTAAAGTAACTAGTGTTTAATTCCTACTTATACTTTTTATAACGTGTGGTACATTCTTTTTTGACTGTTATTCATTATTGTTTTACTTGTATCCTTGTCGTATTTGAATTTCGGAACGAAATTCTTTTAAGAAGGGAAGAATGTAAAACCCCTTAAAAATTATAAGGGTAAAATGGTCTTTTGGCCCAATTTTTTAAAAGAAAAATTAAAATTCGAATTTTAGGTTATAATGTGAAAAAGTTTTGAAAGAGGGACCAATTTGCAAATCTGAAGGACTATTTCAAAATAAAATTTAAAACCTAGGGACTTATATGTAATTTTTAAAAATTTTCACTGCCCATTTAAAAGTAGACATGTGGCCTGCTTGTCTTCCCCTCAGCTCATCCTCTCTCTCTCTCTATCTCTCTCTCTCTCTCTCCCCCGCGATTTCCCAGCCAAAACGTGAAAATCCAGCAAAGCTCCGATCAACTGCCTCCCGCCGTCATTCATCCGCATCACCGACCGGCATCAACACCCCGCCGCCAGACGAACATCCTTCTGCTAGTCCTAGCCCTAATAGAGCTCTATACCACCAGAAAACACTGAAAAACTCCACGGCTTCGGAAACCGGCCGGCCTGATCTCGTCTCGTCACGATCTTTCACTTGGTATATATGTCTAAATTCGAATTTGCCCGAATTGAATTTTACTATTTTTGTCAATTTTGAGTTATTTTAGTTTCGTATTTAAATTTTTCAATCCGACCGTTAGATAGTAAAATAAACCTCATATTTGTGATGTACTCGTGAAAATAAAAATTTTGATATATATATATTAACTATATTTGGTGATGGGCATGAAAAAGGAGATCTGACGGCTCAGATTATCTGGTTTTATATGTCGTTGGCTCTTATTCAGCCCAAGCCCGAATCGGTCAAATTATATATCTAATTTAGCATTTTCTGGGTACTTTAAATTCAGTGGTGAAGTCTGATTTACGATCTGAAACTCCGAATGAAAATTGAGTTTTTAAACCTACCAATCAAAGGTTCGAAAACGACACCTAAACTTCGAAACGACACCCAAATGATGCCAAACTTTCTCCATAACTCTGTAGCACTTTTTGGACACTCAATTGAGGTAGGAATCGATTACTTGATTCTCAAATTAAT
>JXTC01000395.1:55435-101815 GCA_002914845.1 Trema orientale | reverse complement strand
AATGAGCTACTAAAGCCATAATGATTCTAAAAGAATCTTTCTTAGAAACTGGAGAAAATGTCTCATGGTAATCAATACCCTCTTTTTGAGTAAAACCTTTGGCTACAAGTCTAGCTTTATATCGTTCAATATTGCCAGTTGCATTTCTCTTGGTTTTGTAAACCCACTTACAACCAATGGTTGTAAGACCAGCTGGCAACTCAACGAGATCCCAAACTTGATTTTTAGCCATAGATTCTATTTCTTCCTTCATGGCATCATACCAAAAAGTAGAGTTTTCTCCATTCAAGGCTTGTAAAAATGAGCTAGGATCATTATCAAGTCTAACAGTAGAATCAGAATCTTGGAGATATACAACATAATCACTAGAAATTGCTGGTTTCCTAATTCTTGAGGATCTCCTTAAATCAACAGTCTCATTCTCATTAGGTAGAGTTTGAGCTGTAGGCTCTACATGAGCTTCATTGAGTGGTTGTTCTTGAATCGGTTGCTCCTTAATAGGTTCTAAAGTATTTCTTTGATAAGAAATAATTATATTTTCTTGAGGAGTCGATTCAGAATTTTCTATTCTTTCATGAAATTTAATATTTCTAGGAAATTTACTTCCACTCACTTCATGATCTTCTAGAAATTTAGCGTTTCTAGCTTCGACAATTCTAGTAGAGTGTGAGGGACAATAAAACCTGTACCCTTTGGAGTTCACTGGATAGCCTATAAAATAACCGCTAATTGTTCTTGGGTCTAATTTCTTTAATTGAGGATTGTAAACCCTCACTTCAACTGAACAACCCCAAATGTGTAAATGTCTTAAACTTGGTTTCCAACCGTTCCATAATTCAAAAGGTGTTTTAGGAATTGCCTTAGATGGAACTTTGTTTAAAACATATACAGCGGTTTTTAAGGCTTCACCCCATAAATTTAAGGGCAGACTTGAATTACTGATCATGCTTCGTACCATGTCCATAAGGGTTCGGTTTCTCCTTTCAGCTACACCATTTTGTTGTGGTGTACCTGGCATTGTATAATGTGCAATAATGCCTTCCTCTTGGAGAAACTTTGCAAATGGACCTAGCATTTGACCTTTCTCAGTGAACCTTCCATAATATTCTCCTCCTCTGTCTGATCGAACGATTTTGATTTTTTGTTCTCTTTGTTTCTTTACTTCTGCTTTATAAATCTTAAAGGCATCTACTGCCTCATCTTTATGATTTATAAGATAGAGATACATATACCGTGTATGGTCATCTATAAAAGATATGAAATATCTTTGACCATTTAGACAAGGAGAATATGGTCCACTGATGTATGTATGTATAATCTGAAGAATTTCAGAACTCCTCTCGGCACCCTTAGAATTCTTGTTAGTTTGCTTTCCCTTAATGCAATCTATATAAGTACCAAAATCAGTGAAATCAAGAGTTGGTAAAACTCTCTCATTCACTAATCTTTTAATTCTTTGGATTGAGATATGTCCCAATCTCCTATGCCATAATTTAGAGGAGTGCTCATTAATAATACAACATTTAGTGCCAACATTATTTTCTTGCATGGTTGAAAGGTTACATTTATATGTGGGATCCAAGTTAAACTTATATAAACCATCAACTAGAAAACCATTGCCAACCATAGTACTATCTTTAAATAAAAGAAAATTTAAGTCCTCAAATACAAATTTAAAACCCAAAGGTACTAGCCTTGCAACAGAAACTAAATTTCTAGAAAACAATGGAATATAAAAAATGTGTATTTAAGATCTAAATAAAAGCTAGATTTTAGAACTAGTCTAAATGTTCCCACGCCTTCAACCTTCGAACTCATCCGATTTCCTGAATAGATGAATTCTTTATTTGCCTCCGGTTTCCTTAGATTTAGAAAACCTTGCATAACATTGGCAATGTGAATTGTGGTACCAGAATCAATCCACCATGTATTATTAGGAGCCTCAATAAAATGAGATTCATGACATACATAAATGAAAGAATTACCTTTCTTTTCGAGCCATTTCTTGTGCTTTAGATAGTCCTTCTTCATTTGCCCCTTTTTCTTGCAAAAGAAGCATTTTCCCTCGTTGCCTCTTTTCCACTTTGGCACATTATTTTTCTTTCCTTTAGGACCAGCCTTAGTCTTCTTGTCATTTTCCTCATCATGAGTTGTGAGATTAGCAACCTCAAGCTTATCATGTTTCAGTCTCTCCTCCTCTTGAACACACATAGTTAGGAGTTCATCAACAGTCCATTTATCTTTATGTGTGTTATATGAAATCTTAAATGGACCATATTCCTTAGGAAGAGAGTTCAAAATTAAATGAACTAAGAATGACTCGGAAATTTCAATCTCCAGAGACTTAAGTTGAGTAGCAATATCCCTCATCTCCATAATGTGCTCACGCACATTAGTAGAATTGTTATGTTTCATGCCCGAAAGCTTCTTCATAAGGGTGTTGGCCCTTGCCTTATCAGAACTTACAAATTGCTCTTCAACAGCCTTTATGAAGTTCTTGGCCTTATCACATTCAGGAATCGATCCCCTAATGCTCTTGCTTATATTAGTCTTCATAAACATGAGACTAAGGCGATTGGATCGCTCCCATGATTGATAAGCAGCCCTGTCACTTAGCGTGCTTGATTCCGTAGGGATAGGTGGTTCATCCTCACGAAGCGCTAAGTCAAGGTCCATGCACCCCAAAGTAAGGAGAATCTTCTCCTTCCAGTCAGAAAAATTATCACCACACAAAATTGGAACACGAGAGTCATTGAAAATATTAGGAACCACTGCATAGGAAAATTACATACACATCAATGCTATGAATAAAATTAAACCATATATTGAATCAACCAATGTCAAATTCAATTTGTAAATTCAAACCTTCCTGTGGGTAGAGGTTGTATAATATACATTGAATTTACACACTTTATTTATAAGATTAGTAAATAAAAACACTCAAACAAAAGTATAATTTCCATACCTGTGGGCATAGGAAATTTCATTTTTATGTCTTATTTACTTTATATGTCTTATTTACAATCTTATTCTAAAAGGCTCACTAAAATAATTATCTCTCTGTGGGGCCAAACAATCATTTTAACGAATTATTCTTAATTGGTAATTGTCTTAATTATCACTTAAATAATGTGATTTTACACCTTATAAATATTATTATAACTTAAGATGCTGTGGCTACTCTTTAAGCTATAATAATATTTAAACAACAATTACCAAATAATATATTTCACATATCCTCCAAATAATTCCAATGTGTAACTTAAAATTATTATTCTACTATTTCTTTAAAGCACACAACATAAACAATAAAAACTTAATGTGCAAATTTAACAGTAAGAAGGATATGTACTGTAATAATATATTAGCAGTAAAATAATATCATATTTTTCTAAAACTGCATTTCAGATTCTTTATCCTATACATACGCATATATTTTCTCCATATGTGCATTATAATTCTCTTTTTAATTTAGAAATAGAGAAATTAAACACACTAAAATATAATATACGTATGAATCAGTTTCCAAAAACTTGAAAATTGCATTCTTATATGCTACAGATAAGGAAATTTATTAAGCTATATGGTCATTAATGGATAACTTAAGGAAAATTGTTATTTATCAATTAATAGTTTTTCCCAAAGATTTTTTTTTTTTAAATAGAGCCGTACATAAGTTAAAACTTATATATGTACACATAAAACTCAAATATATGTATATATAGATATCGTTTTTCAATAAAAAGATAACAGATTTTCTATATTAATGATTTTAAGCCTTATCTTAATTCATAGCTATTCAAACAATAAATATCAATTAATTATATATATATAACTGATCATAAGCATTCAACGCATATACCCGTAAAGCATTTTATGATGGCCTCTAAAAAAATTTCCCAAAAATTAACCGAATAATAGGAAATAATTAGATCATGTGTATAAAATTCATAGCAATTAATGTCTATATATATCTCAATGAAAAACATATATACCAGTACGCATGTAATTTATTTTTTAAATGATAACAGCAAAAGTCACATTTTAGTTCCCTATGCAAGAAAGTTAAGCCTTTTGAAAACATTATGATCAATTATCCTATTTTAAGGCTTTCAACAAAATTTGAAGGAACAGCCACATAAAAGAAAAATAATAAACTTATCATGCGTATAAAACCCAAATGGCTAAACTAAGATATTAATGATTGGTTATGACAAATCTATTAATTACTCAACTAATATATATATATATATATATCATTTTGAATTTTCAGATTATCCAACAAATTAGATGACAATGCCGTACTATTAAAATGGACAATTTTAAAATATTCCATTTATTTCTCAATGATAATTGCTAAAATATTAACACGGCAAAAATAAATAGTCATCATCCAAATTCAAAACTAATTGCTATATATAAGCAAATAAACTTCTCAATATATATTAGATGTCTAAAGAAGAAATCTACTGCACAGAATATCATGCTTTTATATGTATAAGAGAAAAATCATCTCTAAATTTAACGTAAAATCATATACTCTGAAATTATCAACAATAGAGAAAATTAAAAGCACGATATATACTAAACACAAGACTGAAGGTCCGCTCTGATACCACATGTTGGATAAAATCTTTAGGACAAGATAAGGATCGTACCTCCAGCCATTGTTGTTCAAGTAAGACAAGCAGCAGATAAACTCAGATCTTCTATCCTATTCCTCTTGATGAGAGACCTCTCAATGATGGACTTTCACAGGCTAATAAAATTTTAGCGTATTTCTCTCATTCTATTAGGCTAGGACAGGGACCCTTCAGTTCATTTATAACCTCTTTATCCACTTTCTCCCATCAAGAAAGTGGGTGGTTATAGGATATTAAAATATCCTTCAGTTTTTCTTTTTCACGTTCTGCAAACTGATAGCAGTTACCACATTACCTATTATTTAATTAATTAAATTTTATTATAATTATTTTAAATTAAATCATAATTTTTTTTTTTACATGTGGACCACTTTCAGGAGATAAATTCTAACATTCATGCCTCCCAAAATCACTTTCTTTTTCTCTAGAAAGAGTTGTATCAGATGATGAAATTTTTGGTTAAATCAATAATAAACCTAACAAATAATAATAAAAAATGTTAACAAAATTGATAAACTCAAACAAATCACTAGCTTATAAAAAGAAATATAGAATATAAATCTGAAAATACTCACAAGATTATACTAGCATGAGAAAAGAAAAAAGATGCAGGCTTGAAATGAACAGCAAACGAAATCATGAGAGCTATAGTAAAAGATTCAAAAAAAGGACACTGCTAAGTAGATGATAAATGATATGAATTAGTAGTGGATGAGTTATTTTTATGAATTCTAAGACTTCTAGAAAAGTTAAATTAAAATTTATTTGAAAATTTGGGAATCTAGAAAATTTTTAAATTTAAATTCCTAAGTTTAACAATCTTAAATTTAAGTTTTTAACTATCTATCTTGATTAAAGTTAATTTTGAATTACTTAACAATCTATCTATAACTTTACCCAAAAAAGAATTATTTATATAAAAACAATTCTATATTTCTAGTAAACTAGTTCTGATGAGTGTTTTTTTTTTTCTTTTTTGCTTTTTTGTTTTTAAATTTTTAGTAGTAGTTTATTATTGCAAAGTGTATTAAGGAGAATTTCACTTCCACATATAAAACTAGTTTAGAATTTATACTAATATTATTTTTTTAAAATAAATTATTTATTATTTTACATTAATTATTTGTCATTTAATATCTTATTTAGATTTTTTTTTCTTTTTATAAAATTGAATATGTTGATGCAACTTGCACTCTAACTAATCTAACAAAAAAAATAATAATAAAAACGATAAATTATTTATCATTTTATATTAATTCTTTGTCATTTAATATCTTATTTATAAAAAACTTTTTTCTTTTTATAAAATTGAATACGTTGGTACAACTTGCACTCTAACTAATCTAACAAAAAAGTAAGTAAATAAAAAAAATGATAAGAGAAGAGAAATTTACGGAGTACGATGTTCTTCCTTTCTGATTTTTATTTTCTTTTTCTATCTTTAAAATAAGTTTAAATTTTAACTTTTATTTTGTTTTATATCCTAAAATTATAAATAATTTATATATGAAATATAAATAAGTAATATTTTTAAAATGTCACTAAATCTAAAATTTGGTTGTATTTTTTAAATATTCTAAATCCAAATTTAGTAGCATTTCTAAATGCTACTAAATCAAAATGTTATTGATACTTGAAAAATGATACTAACAATAGATTTTAATGACATCTTAAAAATGTTACTAAATCTAAATTTTAAAGGATGTATTCAAAAAATCATAATATCAATATGAATTATGACATTTTTAAACAAACGCCACTAATTACCATTAATGTGACATTTATAGGGTTAGCGTCAGTAAATGAAATATCAGTAATTCATGTTTTCGTTATAGTATTAGTGCATGTTCCAAATCCCGTTTTATGCTAGCAAACCTAGTATATATAATCCAGCGGAACTTAGTTAGCAATATATCTGATACAATGCCAAGCCATAATTGACCATTCATTATCTTATCTTCTAATTAATTTTTTTTCTTAATTAGTTTAATCTTTGCGCACTGAGAGCATATTTTGTGGGGATTAATGATCCAAGCTTATATATTTTGACCCCCAACAACTTTATATATGTATGTAATTTTTTTCCTGTTGATTTGATATCTAAACCGAAAAAATTTTAGCTCCTTTCTTTTATTTGATTCATATAGCTTGTCAGGCCATTCATTTTTTGTTTATTTATTTATTTTTTTCCCGGTTCATTGGTTTTTGCTCACCTCTAATAATTTTGGCATAAATCATGGGTGTCAATTTCCGCTTTTTATTAGGGGAAAGATGAGGAGGAATAACATTTATTTTTTTAATATCTTTTATTGAGGGAAAGGAATAACGCGTTTAATGTACGAAGAGAACATAACAATACGCAACATGAAATACATATAAACGACAACAAAACATTAAACGACATAAAAAAGAAACGGGAAAACTAAACGGCTGTATAAACTACACCAATCTGGAAAACCGACAAAAAACTTAAGTTACGACATGTATATGGGTTTACAAAGATAAACATCTGTGTAACAACACAACATACAAACGACAGCAATATGAAAACCACATAACATCGTAAACGACAATAGCAATGAGCATGACAATAAGAATGAAAACGATATATATATGTGTATATATATAGGTCATAATTCAGTAAGTTATATTTTTTTACTTATCTATGGCTATTTTTTTTAACCGTTCGATTATTATCTAAAGACTAATATGATTTAAATAGTTAGAAAAAAATAATATAAATGTACATTATTTAATTAACAAAACAATATAATAAAAAAATACCTACTGCATTGTTGCCCATATATATATGTGCAAGCAGTGACAAAACTATGATTTTCTTTCAGAGGTGAAAACTAAACATCATATCCAATTTCAAATTGAAATTGGAAATTAGAATTCAATTATCTCTAAATGTTCTAAACTTCCGTACATTTTAGAAAACGATGTAGTTTTAATAACTCTATTGGATTAAAAAAATACATAATTCAATGTTTTTTCAATTAAAAAGATAGATAATCCTAATTCTTTTTTTTTTTTTTTGTAATTCTAATTTAGTATTTAAAGATAAAGATAAATTTCAGATTACGTTATGGGCAAAGTTAAAGTCCTATTAGTTTACGGGGCTAAATTATGTTTTTTTTGCTTGGAAAGGTAGGACCAAATTCTAACATAAGTGAAAATATGTATTTTCAATAAAAAAAAAAAAGAAGAATAATTTGAGGGGTGCCGTTGTACCAGTAATCGGTCCTCCGTCTGTGTATGTAAGACAAGAACCTGAAAAACGACAACCAATCACACAACTTTACCACACGAAAAGGGAAACGACATTAACTGAAACAAACAATTAATGCAATAAACAAAAGAACATATAAAATGCCAACAACGAATAGAGAAAATGGTATCGTCCTCAATTAACGTCGTCAACATGGTCACAGCAACAAACAAAAGATGTCTTCAACATGGAAAAGCGACAATGACAAATTAAAGAACATGTAGACGATAGTAAAATAAAGACTAATTTCATTAATGACTCGCTCCCCCTAAATTATAATCATCACGTTATTTTTGTCTCTGATTAATTTTTTTTTTATAATATAAAAACCGGATGAGATTCTAGTGGTAGATCACTCCCTATAGATACTTATATTTGGTTAGGCTCTTAAGGGCGATGTAAAGGTTCGAACTCTTGACTTCATTCTCCCTAAGTGAGAGAAGGTCCTAAGTCATTGATTTCATTAATGACTCCCTCCTCCTAAATTATAAGAATAATGCTATAGGCATCAGTAGTGCCCAGCACCACAATGGTGTATCAGTCTTTCATTGACTAATTATAATTATAATATAGGTGGGGTTGTAGGATCCAGTTTATTAATTAAATTATACAGTAATAGACAGACATGTCATTATAGTGCTAGACACCGCTGATGCCTTATAGCACCGCTCAAATTATAATCATCGCGCTATTTTTGTCTCTGATTATTTTTTTTTATAATAAAAATGACGGATGAAATTCCTGTGGTAGGTCACTTCTTAGAAATACCTCCATTTGGTTGGGCTTTTAAGGACGATATAAAGGCTCGAACTCTTGACTTCATTCTCCCTAAGTGAGAGAAGGCCTAAGGCCCTAAGTCATTGATTTTATTAATGACTCCCTCCTCCTAAATTCTGATCATTACTCTATTTTTACCTCTGATTAATTTTTTTTTTTTAAATAGAAAAGGCGGATGAGATTCTACTGGTAGGTCATTTCCCAGAAATAAACCTATTTAGTTGGGTTCAAACTCTTAAATTTATTCTCTCTAAATAAAAGAAGGCCTTAAGGCAGAGTGGTTTGCCACTTCAACTACCCTTAAGAGTGCCTCGATTAACTTAGTAGTCTACTATTTGAACATTGATATTCTTATACTGTTGTCGTTTCACTTAAAAGACTGTCACATTTAAAAGGTTTAGTGGTCATTTCATAAATAGTGAAAAATTTGAATTCAAAATTTATGGGCCTAAGCGGTATACAGAGTCAAATACCTTTGTTCAAGGCCATCGGTGTAACACTTGATTTTATTTTAATATATAAAAAGAAAAACATAACTATTTTCACAAGTTATTTGATAATATTACCGTATAATATTCAAAATAATATTGAGATTTTTAATTACGGAAAGAAAATGTTAATTTCACTAGTGGTTCCCAAAGTTATGACTTTGTAGTGCTTTAACTCTCAAATTATACTATTTTAGCCTTTGAATTTATGTAGATTCATAATTTACAAATCGCGCATTATACTTTTTAAAATTGAGTTTAAAAAAAAACACACACACACACACAAAAAGCGAAATGCCAAGGGTCAGGGTGCACACTTATCTAAGTTAAAATTTCAATAACCAAAATAGAATAATGACTTTAATTTTGAGGTCATTAGTGAAATTAATCATTTTCTTTTCTTTTCTTTTTCTTTTTCAAATTATCATCTACTGCAATATATATATATATATATATATATATATATATATCGTAAAGAATGACCATATTTTCTTTTATAAACTAGGAGCAAGCGTACGGTGTAATTTGGGTTGTATTTAAGAAATATATTGTGATTAAAGGGAATTTATCTTGAATACAGACATGCAGTATGGTGTGATGAATTTTATGCATTTTGGTTCTAGTGTTAGCCTTAGGCTTAACAAAATTATGGTAACATGAAGGGGATTCTTGAGTTTTACGTACAAAAATAATAAAATATACAAAAATATGGTACTACCTGCCTTTTTGTACGGTGATATGCCAAAATAATTATAAAAATGTAATTTGGTAATTAAAGCCATCTTTTTCAAAACATTATTTTACTAAAAAAGTACATTAAAGTTTCTTACATGCCAGATATAGTGGTTGGAGGCCCCGTTACATTTACTTGACTTTCAGGCTTAAATCTGGACAACTTCAATTCTAGACTTTTTAACACTTTTTTTTTTTTAAATTTTTTCATAGAACCTAGTCCATTTGATTTTTTTTTTTTAAATTTTCATTTTCCTCTTTGTTAATCATTTTTCTCATTCACTTTTTTCTTTAAATGAGGCACTAAACCTATTTTTATTCTTGCTTTTCTCACTCTCAAGAATAATGAGCTACTTTTTTAAGATAAAAAAATAATTGCTATGGTTACCATTTATCAATTTGTTTCTAGTTATGATTACCAGTTACTTTATTTTTTTTCTTTCCTTTTTTTTGTAATTATTTTTCCTTTTCAAATTTTCTATTTTCTTTCTTGCTTTTTACCTCTTAGGAATAACGAGCTTTTTTTATTTTAAATAAGAAAAATGGTTCATTTTTCTCTAAAGGTGAAAAATGGTTACTTTGGTTACTAGAAAATAATATGATTACTAGTTTTATTATTTTTTTTATTTTTTTTTAACTTTTCCTATTCTTCTGGTCTTTTTTTCCTTTTATTTTTCTTTTCAAAATGAAGCATTAACTTTTTTTTCCCTCTTAGGAAACCAATAACTGATAACTAATTTAGTTACAAATTACTGTAACCATGAGCAAAAAATCTTCTCTAAATATCAAGCTTAGATTTATCGACTGGTTACTTATTACTAGAAAAATGGTTACTTTGGTTACTAGAAATCAACTACTAAAAAACAATGTGGTTACCATTTTTTTTTCTATTCCTCATTTTCTTTTTCTTTTTTAAAAATGTGGTTACCATTTTTTTTTTCTATTCCTCTTTTTTTTATTTTTTTTATAAATCATTTTTCCATTTCAGTTTTTTTTCCCCAAAATGAAGTACTAACTCCCCCCACCTTTTTTTTTTCCTCCTAAGGATCGATAATAAGCTAGTTTTTTTTTTTTTCTTTTTCCAAATGGTTACTTTGGTTATAAATAACTAGTAAATGGTCACTAATCTAGCTACAAATTACTGGTTACTATAAGCTAAAAATCTCCTCCAAAAAATCAAGTTCAAATTCATCAACTAGTTACTTATTACTAGAAAAATAATTACTTTGGTTACTCGAAATTAATTATTAGAAAATAATATAATTACCATTTTTTTTCTTTATCCTCTTTTTTTAATCATTTTTCCCTTTTATTTTTTTTTTTCAAAATAAAGTACTAACCGTTTTTTTTTCTCCTACAGATAATAAGTTATTCTTTGTTTTCAATTTTTACTTAGGTTATTAGTAACCAGTAACCAATTTAGTTACAAGTTACTGATAACTATGAACTAAAAAATTCCTCCAAATATAAGCTCACATTCATCAATTGGTTATTTATTACTAGAAAAATAGTTACTTTGGTTACTAGAAATCAATAATTAGAAAATAATATGATTACCATTTTTTTCTTTTTTTTTTCAAAATGAATTACTAACCTTTTTTTTAATCTTAGGGATAATAAACTACTCTTTGTTTTCAAATGGTAACTTTGGATAGTACCTAGTAACCAATAACCGGTAACTAATCTAGTTACAAGTTACAGATAACTATGAACTAAAAATCTCATCTAAATACTAAGCTCAGATTCATCGACTGGTAACATATTACTAGAAAAATAGTCATTTTGGGTATTAGAAATCAGTTACTAGAAAATAATATGGTTTTTAATTACTTCTTTTTAAAAAAATAAATAACCTTTTTTTCTTTTTTTTAAACATTTTTTTCTTTCGTGTTTTTTTTTTCAAAATAAAGCACTAACCCTTTTTTTCCTCTTAGGTATAATAAGCTTCTTTTTATTATCAAATGGTTACTAGTAACCAATAACCTGTAACCAATCCAATTACAATTTACCAGTAATTACGTTAAAATTTTCTCCAAACACCAAGCTCAGATTCATCAACTGATTACATATATATTATTAACAAAAATGAACTAAAGTCTCTTTCAAACACCAATTAATAGATATCAAAAAATAAAGTTTATTCTAAAATACCAAGTTTGGCTTCGAATGGTTATTAGTTAATAATCTATTTGGCCGTTACAGGTTTCTAGACTGGTTATCAGTAACTATGAACTAAAAATTATGATATTATAGTCTGAACTTATCTCAGTCGCATAAATGATGCTCTATGACATTTCGAAAAGTTATCAAAAGGAACGTTTGTCTTGAAATACTTGCTCTTTTCTTTGATATAAGCATATGCTAGAACCAAAAAATTGTAAAACAATAAATTTTAAGCATTTCAAAGTTGAATAGATAATTCATGAACTAAATACATAGAAACTCTTATTTTGATTGTAGGACTTAGCTTCTTATTCGAGATCAACTCATATAGGCATCTCAATGTCTTCCCATATTAATCAGCAAAAGAAAGAAGCAAGTCCTTTAGTTAAAATTGCATAAATTCAATATATAAAGTAAGCCAAAAAATGCAATGTCAACATTATAAGATTAAAAAAAAAAAAAACATACATTCTTGGTACTAAATAATATGTTTAGCTGCTCAGAAAACACATTCAGAAAATAATACCATTGTGAACATTAATCGGTTTATAATCCATCTTCTAAGTTTAAGTAGCAAAGAACCCCAAGTAAATAAAAATAATAAATGCCTATGGGGAACCAAATAATACCACGTACATGAAGGATTACACAGTGAACCCAGAAGCAAGTGAAAAGAAGTAACAATTTATGTACTTGTTTTAATCAAGCTATAAATTAAACCAATAAAATGAAAAGAATTTCATAACAAAAGTCTCTGAACAAGACAATCTATGAAACAATGGGACATATAAATTTGGACCCAAACCAAGTTCCATAATTTGCAAATCAAGTTCTACCTCAAATTTATAAAAACCCAACTTTGAAATTAAAGAACCACTTTCAGAACTGGAAAACCCCCAAAAGAAACAAAAGAAAAAGAACCCAATATTCATGAGCTTTGGGGTGGAAACTGAAGTTGAAATTAAAATCAGAAAAAGATTGAGAAAGTTTTGTAAATTATGCTTAAACTCTGACGAGTTCATATCTTTCTCGGCAAATCCCAGGTGATTTTCCTCTCTTTTCTTGGTAAGCAAACAGAGGGGCGTTGAATTCCGTCAATGGTTTTTGACAGAGGCCTTGGTCATGAAACTCGCAGATCTTTTGTCAATGATGGTAGTGCTTGTTCCAGCCAAGTTAGTGTTACAGTTGAGAGCCTAAGGAAGAATATCTCAGGGAAGATGAAGATATTGGTGAAATGGTATTTTTCTAAACATCACCGTATGAAAACTAAGTAAATCTAATGTACCGTATGTTTGTAATTTGTTTTGTAAAGCGACGTGTTTCTTCTAATTTTCCTAACATGAGCGTGTACATTCTTAAAAAACTACAACAACAAAACATCATATATGATGTGTGTGTATATATATATAAGTTGTAATCCAATAGGTATTTTTTTTTACCTATCTATAGTTATTTGTCTTTTTAGCCATTAGATCATAATCTAACGGCTATCATAATTTAGGCAGTTAGAAAAAAAAATAAAAAAAATATTAATTTTTTAATATTTTTTCTCTCCTTTTTAATAAAAAAAATATTAGATCATAATATTTTGCCTTTGGATTGTGATAATGTTATATATAATTAGATCGTCCCTGGATTGGATTCGTTTTGTTGTTGCAATTAATCATTGCTCTTTTTGATCTCCCTTTACGACTTGAAAACTTTAGAATACAGCGTTAGTATCTCTACTTGTTCTGTCTTATACGTTATATCTGCATATAAACTTTACTGGGTTTAATCGAGTTGGTTTAGGTGGAACTGTGCTTTATAGGATCCAAATAACACCGTGTGCTGATGCTTTTAAATTTTTTATTTGGAGAATTCTTTGCCTTGGGGTGCTTTGTTTGGTTTAAATTGTCGTTTAGGATTCCAGATGTTTATTGTTAAGGTAGAACTGAACTAAATTTTAATTTTTTCCTGAAAGCTCTGATAAATTGTCAATGAAATAGTGCATCCATATTGCATTATGCAAAGATTGGCCTTTTATTGGAAAAAGAAAAAGAAAAAAGAAAAAAAAACGGTAGTGACGTGAGTAATGAATTTTTATTGGATAAAACACTATCCATAGATAGGTTAAAAAAATATCTATTAGATCGGTGCCCATATATATATATATAGGCTACTAATATAATAGGTATTTTTATTATTTTTTTTCAATTGGGGAAAAAGTAATAAAAATAAATAGACATTATTTAATATTTTTCTCTTTCTAATTTTTAATATAAAAACGTGCATTATAAATTTTAATTGGGCAAACCAATATCTATGAATATTACAAAGTGCTTTTTCTTTTCTATTTCGTTTTGTTTCCCCTTCCTTTGCAAGGATAGGGATTCAAAAGCTTCATGGGATTCAAAAACTTATCATGAATTAGTTCTCATCTTGTATACCTATGCATTCAAGAAAAAGAGGCGCTAACACTACCAGTTGTCTTTTAAAATAGTAGACGAAAAATAAAAAATCTAACTTTTTAAATGGTCTCTAATAACTTCCTTCACCGTAAGAGTTCCTTCAACAATCAAAAGAACCTGAATTCTCCAAGCCGTCCCCAGCAGCCATATTCTCCTCTGGATAAACAATCAAGTCCATAGGGTCAAAGTTAGCATCACTAGTACTCTCACAACCAGTAGTTTCCACTTGCCCATTGTTATAGGAACAACCAGGAGCAGCTACAACATTCATGGCCTCCTCCTTACCCGTTAATGGAGCAACTCTATTGTTGCTACTATTTGTAGCATCCTGAGACTGGTTTTCATTAGCAAGACAAGAAATTGGATTGTAATGTCCATTTTGGGATGCTGCTTCTGTCACAACACGAGTGCAATCCTTGTAAAGCATGGAAGGTTTTCCAGTTGTTTGGTATACTTGATTGTGCGGTTGAGCCAGGAATGATTGGTCAGAAAAATGAGGCACTGTTGTTGGATGGTATTGTTGTTGTTGTTGTTGGTGAACAGAGTTGATATTTGGGTTAGTATGATTGTAGCCGAAAGGACAATTACTGGTATTGGCCATGTTGTGGAAATTTGAAGGGACGTAAAGATATTGCTGAGTATCATCATTACCATTTTCCCAACTAGTTGCTTCCGCTTGCCCATAGTTATTGGAACAATACTTACCAGGAGCAGCTATGACATTCATGGCTTCCTCTTTACCTGTAAATGGAGCAACTCTGTTCTTTCGAATCTTTCCTCTTGGAAATTCAGAGAGTGGATTATACGCTCTTCCTTCATTGGAAGCAAGTGAAGTAGCTGGATTATAATCCTCTTGGGATGCTTTTGTCGTAGCATGAGTAGAATCTTTGTGAAATATGGAAGGTTCACCATTTGCTTGGTGTACTTGATTGTACTGTTGGACTAATTGGCCATGAGGAAGATGAGGCATTGTAGTTGTTGGGATGCTTCTTGAATAAGCAGGGCAGTGTTGTTGCTGTTGTTGTTGTAGTTGAACAGAGTAGATATTTGGCTTTGTGTCATTGTAACTAAGAGAACTAGTACTACTATTGGTACTAGGCCTGTTGTGGAAATTTGAAGGGAAGTAAAGAGATTGCTCAGTTGGAAAAGGGCTTTTGCACAAATGCAAGAATCTGGGTTCAAAATGTAGGAGCTTCTCAAAGTGTATGTGAAAAGCACCTGGAGGAAATTGGAGATAATGTATCCTGAGAGAAGATAAAGAGGGGCATTTATTCTTTTCGAATAAGCTATATGTGACAGTTCTTAATGAGATTTTTAAAATCCGAATAGGTATAAGTATAATTAATTACCTGCAAATTTTAGCTTGACCGTAAGTGAAATCTGGAGCTGAATCCCAAAGGGTATGCGTCATTGGCCGTGGACATATTTCCTTGAAAAACAAAGGTGGCTGGCTTAACTGCGAAACACCAATGATCACATTTCATCAAAGAGACTTGTACACAAAGATCTCTGTCCAATAATAACAATAAAGAAAACATACTAATATATTATACCATATTTATTATGTACCTCAATTTCAAAAATCCCAGGCCAGTTTTCTTCAAGGGCAACTCTCATTCCTACAATATGATTCCAATGTATCTCAATCTTGCTCTTCAAGCCCATCTCTAGAATTTCCCACACCAGTCTTTTCTTAGCAAAGTAACATTTTGCAACCAAGTCCCCGCTGTATTGAGCCGCTCTCTGTAAATTCATTAAATAACAAACTCCCTTGTTTAAAGCCTAAGAAGTCTTTAGGTTTTTAATTAGTATAACATCAAAACAAAAAAACTCGTTTGTGTAATGCATAAAAGGTACGCATGTATAACCTTCCACGAGCCGATTTCTATGAATGAAACATCGAGGTGAGATGCCTTTTTACCAATCTGCGTGGCCGTGGGAGAAGTTGAATTGACAACTGTTGCATTATGATTAGTCTGATCAGTTAGGGGCTGTTTGGTTGTTCGTTGACGGTATAGCCTTCTGTTAAGTTTGTCTAAAAAAGACCGATTATTTACTTCAAGCTGTAAACCTAGAGGAGGTGTCCTCAGCAGTTTTTTAATAATTTCCTTCTACAAAAATGAAAAGTAAAAAATAAAAAAGATGAACAAAAACAGCAACAACAACTTAGAAAATTAAGATGTACTTATTCGAAATCAAAGAAAAGAGGAACAAATAAAAATACCGAAAAATCAGTCATGGCTTACCAATCTTGTGTGAGATCAATCATCTGCCATTAAAAAAGTATGTTTCTCACCCTAAATAATGAAAATAAGATTAAAGCCAACCGTTTTGAAAAACGGTATTTTTCAGGCTAGAAAGACACCAATGTATGAATCTTCCAAAACTACTTTGCATTAAAAGAATGAAACGAAGAAGAATAAATATAAAAACAAACACAAAAGAGTTAATGACCGAAAAGATCAATGTAGAAACAGCCTGAGTTTCGGATAACATTATCAATCGAAGAAAAGATAAACAAATAAAAAGCCAAAAAACAAGTCATGGCTAACTACTTTTTTTTAAGTCCAGATCAAAAATTAATCATCTAGGGCATCATAGAATTGGTGACCTCTCACTCTAAATAATGGAAAAACGACTTTTTTCATACAAGAAAGATACCAACGTATCAATCTTCCAAAACAACTTTGCACTAAAACAATGAATTCATATACATTTAGTGACCAATATAAGCCGAAAAAGAAGGAAAAAAAGACTTAATGAAGACCTGCTTCTTGGACTTGATAGGCGTTTGAAGGAGCCTTTGGTTTGCCAGTTCTGTGATAATACGAGACTTTTCAGAAGCAGCGGAAAGTCCACCATTGTTGTTGTTTGCAACTCGTGTGATAATACGAGACTCTTCAGAAGCAGAGTTTGTTTCTGAAGCAGAGAATTTTCCACCATTGTTGTTGCTCTTGCTCGGATCCATGTCCATATCCGTTTTTTCTTTTCTTTCTTTTCGTTTCTTTTCTCTCTCTAGATTCTTTTAGATGATTATCTCCAAAACCCAGATGAAATCTCCCTCCAGTTATGGTTCTTGAGCTATATATATACGTATGTATATATACTATACCATACGACATACGACGTTCTTGTCAAGTTGATATATTTTAGAGAGATAAAACACTGTAGAAAAATACAGAGTTATACAGAGCTAAGACTCTTTAGATCCCATTCAGAGGCATAATATTAATATCCTATATGGCCCTACCATATTCTGCCACGTCCATGTTTTTGGAAAGTAATAACCCAAGTGAAAAACGGCGGATTTATGGAAAAGCTAAGAAAATCAAGGCCGTCACTTTGTAATTTTAAATGGAAATAGTAATAAGTTTAATTTTTTCAAAATTCTAGAAAATTAAGTACTTGAAATATTCATATTTGGACCACAAATCATTACAATTTCTTTAACCAAGAAATCTCTCATTAAATTTTAATTTTTCAAGAAAATTTCCAACAAAATTTAAGAAAAATTTTAGTTGACTCATTTGTTTTAATATCTCAAGAAAAACATTCATTTAAAGTTCAGAGAAATTCTAATTAATTAGTTTAGAAACTTTTATTAAATCATAAATTTTGGAAATAGAGTTCAATTTAAAAAATCTTAGGTCCAATGTCCAAATAATTTATATAAAATTATTTGTATTTCTAAATGTTAAATTTAATAGCAAACACATCCTCATACATCCACTTAGTAAATATACTAGGCTTGGCTAAATAATTCTAACATAATAAGTAAATATAATATAGAGTAGGAATCAACCAAGGACGAGGAATGGAACTGCAAGCTTATACTAAGCATACTTGTCAGGCCACTAGAACAATTACTATAAAATAAATCAACACTTGAAAGTAGGAGAAAGTAGGATAGGTGAGCATGTGAATGCTCAGTAGATATTCAATTACAGGTTTTAACCGGTATTAAAATACTTACTTTCAAGGTCCTGCATAGTTAGTAAAATACTCAACGGTTTTATAGAAATTCAGTTGAATTCAATTTCCAAATGTTCAAACGATCCAAACCATTATAAAACAGTATAAACAAGTACATATTATTCACGTCTTCATAAATACATTGAATACCACATAATTCTATAATATTTAATATATATATCATATGTGAGATCCAGCCATCTATGTGATGACTGTGAGTTTTATTTCATTCACCTATTTGATGACTATGAGTTTTATTTATTTTTCTTTTTCTTTTATATTCCAGTATTTTGTTGAAATACCGTGATTCTAATATTCTTTTGGAACACCGTGATTCCATCGGTGTCGCATGAGATGAATATGTAATGCAACGCTATACGAATGACATGAATTAGAATATGTACCATTTTCTACAAATTCTCAAACAGAACATGCAAAGTTTTTAATTCAATCCAGGTTCAATTCACAAAATCAAATTCTCAATTTATTTATATTATACTCCTGCCCAGTTTCTTAATTTTCTTTTCATTCTTGCCCTTAAAAATTACTTTTGAGTCCCTGTATAAAAATTTCTCTTACATTTTAATCCTTATGAACCAAGCCTGAAAACATGTCTAGGTTCGTATCAGATATTTCAAATTTTATATTTTAAAAATGAACAATTACCAAAATTTCTTTGAAAAAATTACTCTCTACCCTTATTTTAAAATTCGTTTTTCATAGGTTAGTTCTGTTAATTCTGTTGTAAATTTTGTTCGAAAAAGGAAAATCCCAACGCATGATGAAAGTTTCGATACTGTATTCTTTTTAGTAAAGTTTGGGCCAATTTGGTAGAGCTGTAAATTCTAAAAGAAATACTTTTAGTTGTGCTGAGAGAAAAATCTGCTCTAGCATAAAATAACTCAGTATTTGGTAAACTATAATTAAAAAGTATTGTGACTGGGGGAAAAACTATATTGAAATATTTAATAAACTGTATCGCTAAACTATTGTAGAAATGTAGAATGACCAAAATAGACATATTGTACAATTATGCGTATTTTGTAAAGAGTCAATTAAATAAATATGTTAATAGATATATATATATATATTTTATATACATTGAGCATATAGATATTATTACAAAATACTTGTTTATATGACATTAATTCAACTAAATTTATTACTTATTATTTAACAAAAGTTTTATAAATAAAATTTTGAGAATAACATAAAGAATGTCAAAAATAACAAGTAATTACTTATGTTTTTAACATTTAAATTTTAATATCCTTAATATTAAAAGGTAAAATCCTAAAACTAAAAGAACTTCAATATATCTTTTGGGCTTTCAGGCTTTTTTTTTTCTTTCCTATTGCTCCAAACCCAACCTCTGGGCCTTCTATCCATCGATTCTTCAAGGGAAAAAGTTTATAAATACCCGTTTTCAAAATTATATTTCTATAAATATCTGTTTTTTATTTTTATTTCATAAATATCCGTTTTTGTACCCCTTTCTGGAGAAATATAGACCACCACTGTTTACATGTGAAATGTATACCGTGGCTTACATTTCATGAATAAAAATTATATTAAAAATTGGCACATATTTTAAAACGTATAACATAAGTCATGTTTATACTGAAAAATGTAAACCACGGTAAACATTTACATTATAAATATATACTATTCATATTTTATACATGAAATGTGTACATCATGGATAAAATTTATATTGTAAATATGGACTACTCATATTTTGCATATGAAATGTGGACCATAAAAGCGGGTATTTTTTAAAGAAAAATTAAAAACAGATACGAGGCGTAAATTTCCCCTTTTCAAGCCAAAATTGAATCCATATTATCATTTAATTAAAGAAACCCTATTTTATTCATTGTCTCCTTCAGTACTATCAAGTGTAAATGAAACCATCGATTAGCCTCTCACTACAATAAAAAGGGATTGTCGCTGCTATAAAGTAAAAAATCACCATTATAGAGGCGCCGCATTAAATCTACTGGTATAGATCTCTATAGCGGTGACACCTTATGTTGCCATATTTAATTACCCTATAGTGGTGATTTTTTGTCGCTTTTTTAAAGGCTTTTTTAAAAAAAAAAAGATTATTTTTTTAAAAGTTATTTTTAATTAGTTTTAAAATGAGAAATTAAAAATAATTATATTTTAAATTAATTAAATTAATATAGATATTAACAATTAATAAAATTAAATACTAAATATTTTAATGACATTAATTAATATTAAAAACAATTACATTAAGAGTTGTCTAAAATTAAAATAAGTATATACAATAAGTAATTAAGTAGTTATAATAACCATAAATATAATAAAATAAAATCATATAAACACATATATAATAACCATAAACTATGACTTTTATTTTTAAATTACAAAACTAATTTTTAGCATAACAAATTATCAAAAAATTAAAAAAAAAACAAAAAAAAAAATCAAAACCTAACCACGAGCCCCTCTTTTGCCTTCCAAAGCCCTTTGACAGTTTCTTTTAGTGCTTTCCTTATTCACTGGCTTGCGAGTCAAAAGCCTACCCATAAGATAAAGTTGCAGTTCATCCTTCTCCTTTACCAATAGACCATCATCTGCCTCCTTAGAAATAGAAATTTTCTTCCACAAATCAACGATTCCATCCATCACCAGAGCGTTAATGAGAGAAGAAATCAAACAGCACTCACTGATCAAAAAAGCTAGCTACAGCCTCAGTCAAAAGATAAGGGTATCTCATCACTCTCATAGAACGCTAGAGAGGCTTTTATTTAAAAAATAAATTTAACATTTGAGGTTTAAAATTTTAGCAAACTTTTACTTTCGACAATTACTTCTTCACATATTTATGAATTATTATCATTATTAAAACAATAATTAATTGACATTAATTAATTAGTTGTATTTCTAGTCTGAATTTTTGTATCAAATTAATCAATTCTGAATTACAATGAGAGGGGCTTTTTTATACATAGGCATGGACTAGAATAAAGCAATTGATCTAAAAATGGAAACTAGCAATTAGTTACTCAAATTCAAATAACACCTGATAAAAATAAGTAAAATAGTGTATGCCTAGTTTGAGTCTCTATTTTTACGCCTAGAATAGGTGAGTAGATGTCTTCTAGAATCGTCATCATCACTTGCATTAGGAACATGAGGTAGTCTTTGGACTTGCTCTTGATCAGAAAAATGTGGTATTGTTGGGATACTCGAATTTGTGGTGTTATAATTAGTTGGAACATGAGCAGATCGATTGGTATTACCATCAGTAGCACCCTCAAAATGGTTGCTACTTTTCAGTAGCTAGCAGGAAAAGCTTCAACATTCATGGTCTCCTCTTCACCTTCAACTTGGTTTCCTCTTTTTTACGCCTAGAATAGGTAAGTAGATATCTTGTAGAACGGTTGTCATCATTTGCATTAGGAACACGTGGTATTGTTTGAACTTGCTCTCGGTCAAGAAAATGCGGCATTGTCGGGATATTACTTGAATCTGTGGTGTTATGATTAGTTGGAACATGAGCAGATCGATTGATACTTCCACCAGTAGCACCTTCAAAATGGTTGCCACTTTCACTAGCAGGAAAGGATTCAATATTCATGGTCTCCTCTTCACCTGTCAATTTATTGATACTTTCCTGAGCAGCACCCTCAAAATCTGAGCAAGTCAGCCCCCGGTTTGGAGTACTTGATTGTGTTGGACTGCAGGGACAGGAAAATGAGGCATTTTTGGGATGCTGGTTGGAGATTGCGGAGTAATAAATTGGTTTAGGCACATATGATGGAAACGGGGTTCACTATCTACGAGCTTCTTAAAGTGTTCATCCAAAGCACCAGAAGGAAATATGAGATAGTGCTTATTCCTGAGAGAAAAGATAGAGATAATTACATTACTGATATATGAAAAACGTACTACATATATAAGATTGTGACATGTAATATTCGCCCAAAAAATCTACAACTGAGCAAAGGTCACGAGTGAACATTCACGAGTACTGTCCTTAATTGGCTCAACTTGTGAAAATTCTTATAAATACCTCAAGAGTGTAGCTTCACCATTAGTAAAGTCCAGAATTTCAGGTAAATCAGGGCCAGTCACCCTTGGCTGTCGATCTATATCTTTGGAAAACAAAGGTGGCTCGCTTAACTGCAGCACACCAACCGCAGTTAACAAAGACACTAGTGCAAAATATCTCAATCCAATAATGTTTAATTCAATAAAAGAAAATTACCAATTAATCTATATCTTATATATACCTCAACTTCAAGAATACCAGGCTGGTTTTCTTCAAGCGAAACTCTCATTCCCACAATATGTTCCCACTTTATTCCAAGCATTAGCTTGATACTCAAGCCTCTCTCCAGAATTTCCCACACCAGATTTTTCTTAGTATAGTTGAAATTTGCTACCAAGTCCCCATCGAATTGAGGCATTCTCTGCAAATTTAATAAACAACAAGCTATCGTACGACTATTTTATAAAGTTGAGAGAAGAGAGAGAGAGAGAGAGAGAGAGAGATGGTATGTATGACCTGCCATGAGCCGATTTTAATGAATAAAGAAGTGAGTTTAGAAGGTGTTGAATCTGTATTACTAACGTCTTCCATCCCATGTATTTCAAGAAAGGAAACACCAATTAAAATTCAAGAAAATATAGTTAAGTTATACAAAAACTTGGTTTAATAAGGCTACAATATTGATTAAATAATTTTCTCAAACCTTGAACTCAAATGTTTACAATTTAACTTACAAAGTTTGTCAAAATTCCAAGTATTTAAAATTTTGAAAATAAACTCCTTAGGAACCATTGTGTCCAATTTATACACCAAAACCTCAAATAATATTAAATATATCCTCGTACATTCACTTAGTAGGAACAACAAATTTGGCTAAATAATTATACATAGAGAGAGTGAGACAAGAAAAAGGTACCAACCAAAGAGGAATAGGACCGTGAGCATAAGCCAAGCGACTTGTCTAGCCAATGGGATAACTGACTCGGATGGATAATCACCTGAATGGGAGGAAAGTAGTGGGGTGAGCTCGTAAGCTTAGTTGGAAAGTTGTTACCTCATCTAAAAACTTTTTCAGTGATGGAAAGCCCATGCATAGTTAGTTTAATCTAAAACACTTTTGCAAAACCATATGTGTATATATACATAAAATATCTAAAACTGATAGTCCGTATGCATATACATATATATATATATATACAAAAAGCATGATATCTGAAAATCAATCAGTCCACTGACACATGACATAAATCCACCCATACCTATGAGTTTACCACCTCTCATCAATGAAAACTAGGGTGTTGGCACTATGTGTGTCATACAGCCTGCCTGACACCTAGCCCATACCTAGAGGGGACAACCGTGTGTCGCTACCAAACCTTGGAGGGGCAACCGAATTGCCTACTCCTGCAAATAGGGAGATAATCAGAAGAAAAATCCCGCGTAGGTTCACAGACTGTGCACCATCAGCAGGGCTAGAGTGTCACACTGTAAAAATCCCATGATACTAACCTAGTACTCATATGTGATCCTATTATATGTGTACTCTGAATTGATATGTAAAAATAGCCATGCAGTAATTTAAGTTCAAATAATGCTCTGGTTTTAATAAAATAGTTAATTAAATTTTATAGAAAAATAGGCAGCAGAACGGCCCTATTTTAACATATCCAAAAATAACGTGCACTCAGAAAAGTCCTAAAGCAATCCAAATATATATAATGCAATTCAATTCCATCACATATATCCAAAACAGTTCAAAAATCACATTTGTCATCATGTGTTGCAGAAATTAAGTTTTAATCAAAAACGATGTAAAACAGAGGTAACTGAATCCCTACCTCACTAGAATAGCGATACCATACTATTGGATCCTTAAGGTGCTGTTGGACGATCGTTCGGATGGTCGGGAACCAATTCCACGCCCTCGATCGCTCATCTAGGAAAAACCAACGTCTCAACGGAGCTTTAAATCAACAAACTGATCTCTTCACTGAACTCTTAGTACCCAAAATAGCTAGATTGGATATATAATTTGATCAATTCGGATCTGGACCGACACCGAACCGGTGGCATGTAAAATGAGACAAAATCTAAGCTGTTAGATATTGTTTTTTTGTGCCGGTCACCAAACATAGTCAATATATATATATATATATATCAAACTTCACCATTTTCCGAGTATATTCCAAAAATGACATAAAAAATAATATCTAATAGTCGGATCAAAAGTCAAACTCGAGTTCAAAATACACAAAAATGGTAACTTTTAATCCGGGTAAAATGGAGTTGCGAGATATATACTTTGAGGTTTCTCTCAACGATATGAACCCAACGAGCCTAAGAACACGCATGAATGGCCGGAATCATCGCCGGAAATTCAAAACTCTCCGCGGCCAAAAACGAGGTTTCTCGGCGACAAAATGCTCAACGGTAGCCGGGGACGGGTGGCATAGGAAGCTGGTGGCGTGGGGGAGCTCTGCCGGCAGCTGGGCTGGCTGGACGGTGGCCGTGGAGCTCCTTCGCCTCCTTTCGGCTGAGAATGAGCGAGAGAGAACAGAGAGGGAGAGAGGGTGAGTTGGGAGGGGGAGAGAGAAAGAATGTATATATTTATATTTAATTTGTTTTTTCTTAAATTAGGGACAAATGACCATTTTGCCCTTGAAAAAACTGGATTATTATAGAGGAAACCTAAAAAGATTGCTTGCAAGTGAAAAAAGCCGTCTGTAATTTGACATTCCGATAAGGCCAGTTCTTTCAGATTGTGGCAGGAGGTCAATCTGATGGAACATGGCAAATCTGATTTCATAAAAGTACTGAAAGAGAAACGTCGAAGACTTGGCGCATCGATATCCACTCTCTCAAGTTCACGAGTGCCTCCTGAAGGCTTAACCTTAAGAACCTCAAGTTTATCTAGCCCGCTAGTCTCCAGAACTTTTAGTCCCCGACAACGTAAGAGAATCAAATAGTATATTTCAGGACAATTTCTGGTAATATCCTTAATCATCTTCTCATAGCAAGAAACTTGGCTGATGATGATCGAACAAATGTGGTTTCAGGCAAAACATAAACTCTTGAGTTGGTTTTATGCTCGTGTCGAACAACAATTCTATCTCTCGAACGCCATTTTCCATGACGAATTTGATCCATCGGTCGACCACCAAACCCATGCTAGAATCATCATCATCGTTGAGGTTCCCTTTGAGACGGAATCTCTCCACAAGTTTGACGAAATTGAGAAAGTTAACTTGATATTCATCACGTACGAAAGTTATGTTGATTTTCGGAACTAATAGACCATCGTAATTCGTCGACGTAAAACCAGTTTTGGACAAAATCAAAAAAAGGATATGAATTCCAAATATATATAGTTCCAACGCTTGGATAATATGCGAGTCCTTGCCGCAAATTTCCAGTAGAGAAACGATATTATATGGTGCAGGATATGGTCCGGTAGATCAGATATTCGATCCATGACACCCTCAATTTCCATACTCAGATCAGCATTGCTTTTCTTATTTTTGAAGGGAACGTACTCTATATTGCCGGCATATTTTTTTTTAAAAAAAAAAAATAGAAACATCAGAACAAATTATATATAGTATAACAAAATAAGCCACATTATAGCATGAGCATCCAATCCATTCTATCAACCAAAAACACATGAAAGCCCATAGAATTACCGGACAGTGTCTTTTCTTCTTCCTAGCTAATTTTGAACTGAACACAGGGCAAATATAGACACCAATTAGAGTCCTAGACAAACCAAATTCTCCTGATATGCTAACGTATTAGGTGTCACAAGCAATTTTTAATCGCAAGTTTTTACAACTTTTTATTTCGCTGATCAATATATAAAGAGCAATTTACAGAGAAACTTTATCATGATGCTGTGGCTATTAGCCATTAAACTCTGCGTGCTGATTGCTGCTTGAAGAGAGAAGACAGAGAAATTGGAGAGAAGTAGTAGAGAAATTTTAAAGAGAGAGTCTGAATAGTTTGTAATTTCAGAAATCAAGTCTGTCAAATAATTATCTTTGCTAAGCATATACAAATAAATTAATAAACGTAATTTAAATATAAAAACTCTACTTATTCAAAATAAGATAAATTGTAATGATAATAATCCTAAAATATCCTAATTAGTAATAATAATACTAAATCATAATTATTCCATCATATATATTATTATTCTTCATTAACTGGGTTTGAGAATTCACTTATAGATAAACTATAAGGAACAATTTGGGGCGTAGAAAATACCTTTCGATCTGCACGTGTTTTATATAGGAACAAACTAGGATTTTAATTTTAAAAAAAAGGAAAAAAAAAAAAAAAAAAACACACACACATACACTAGGATTTTATTCTGCGTTGTGTTTGGTGCAGAGAACCCTACTAGGGGCAACTTTGGTATTGTTTTGTTATTTTATGTTGTAATCCTGTTTGTAGTTGTACTGTGAATAAAAAGTAAACAAAAAAATATATTTAGATATTTAATAAATTTAAATTATAAAAGCAACATCAAATGTTTAGTAAATCATAGTTTGAGTATGTTTTAGAAAAAGAGTAATAAAAATATTCTAGGCCATTTGTATTACGGCATCTTTGAAAAACAGTATCTTTCTTAAATTTCTTTAAAATAGTGGTTATCAATTTTTAAAATTTACTGACTAATCAACTTTTAAAATTTACAGAGATTTTGAAATTTACTGAAAAACTTACCAGAAGTCTTTTTTTTTTTTTTTCTTCTAATCACTTTTAAAATCTAAAAGCAGCATATTAATCCCAAATGAGGTATGGAGAAGGATTCTATCTATATTATTCCTTACGAAGTACTATAGTGAACGAGGTTTAATGATTTTTATTAAGAAGAAATATAATGACATATCTTGACTTTTGTCAAAATTAGTGTGACACCTATTAGGAAAAATGATGAAATAAATTCGACCAAACTTTTAATTTCGACAATAAAGTTTTCACTTATTTGAGAATTATCACTATTAAAACATTCTATAATAAATCGTCCTCTATAAGAATTAATTGTTTAATTTAAAAGAATTATATAAGGATGGCAATGGAAATGGGCCATTGGGGTAAGTTCAAACTTCAAAGGCGGGTATGGCTAGAAATACAAATTTAACCCTAGACAAAATTAATTTGAAACTTAACCGCACAAATATAACATAAGAAAAAAATAATATATAGATTAAATATTTGCTAATTTAAATAGTCAAATATGACATATAAATGATCATAATTTATCTCGTTTTATATAATTTTAGGTTTAGTATCACATTGGGTCGAGTGGAAATTAAAAAAAAGAAATTGAAGAAAATTTAAATTCAAATGTATATATATACATATAGGGCACCAACCCCGTAGATATGTAGTCAAGTAAAATTGATCACACATGTATAAAAAGAGGAGACAGAAAAGCATTAAAGAATGGGTATTTATTTTTATTATTTTTATTCCAACTACTCAAATTATAGTAGCCGTTAAATCAATAATTCAACGATTAAAAAAAATACCTATGGATAGCTAAAAAAATACCTGTGGGATTAGGAACCATATGTATATATAATTATCTTTTTTGGATAAATATGCATATATATGGAGGACTTCTCAATGGTTACAATTTTTTTGTGACCATGAATGGATACTAAAAAAAGTAGTGATAGCATTAAATTTTTTTGATGGTAATAAATAGCATTAAATTTTTTTGGCCAACCATCAAACTAATCACTACCGTAGGATATTAGATCTAACGGCTTAAACCATTGTAACTATCCATGGGTAAATATTATTGTAACAATCCAGTAGGTATTTTTTTTTACCTATGTGTAGGTATTTTTTTTCTAGTCATTGGATAATCATCTAATAGTGATCCAACGGCTATATCATCATCTAATGGTAATCCAACGGCTATAACGAGGTGCATGAAAAGACGTGCATCATTAATACTATTTCTCTCTCCTACTTTTTACAATAAAAAAATATACATAATAAATTTTCATGAGCTAAAATGATACCTATGTGTAGGTAAAAAAAAAAAAAAAAGAACCTGCTAGATTGGTACCCTATATATATATATATACACACATATATATTCAAAATGGACCATAATCTAGTAGGTATTTTTTTATTTTTTTCAGTCATTGGATAATTATCTAACGGCTACCGTGATTTGAGTATTTGAAAAAAAAAATAATAACAATAAATACACATTATTTGTATCCTTAACTATTAAACAAAAAATGAATTTTAATTGGAAAAGACAATATTTAAAAAAAAATAGACTTGTGCCGATTCAAAATATAAGATTCATTGCGAAAAACATTAAAAGCTCATAGATAATTGTGTTGTTTTCCTTATGATTCATGAATTACCATCAAAAGAGAAGTTTTAATCTATTTTGATTATAATTATACTTTTTGTGGTTGTATTTATAATCCCATACGTCTCATATCTCCTCCCAAGTCAAAATACATATATACATATATATATAGATGTTATTATTAGTAATGTCATTATTATAATTAATTATATTGTTAGCATTAGAGATATTTTGGCGAAATCAACAGGATATCGGTTGAATAATGATCGGACTCATAAATATGTAAAAATAAGAAATATACGTATAGCAATTCATATTAGATAAACTTTTAGTACCTGTGCCTAGAGATGTCAAATGGGCTGGGCTGCCCATTTGGCACGAGGGCACGATATGAAAAAATATGTACTAAGTACAGCACGGCCGTGCACGAGGTGGCTTTGGGCCGTGTCAAGTATGGCACAAGGTGTTGGGCCATGCCAGGCTCTAATTTTTGGGCACTATAGGATGGCACGGCACGACTTTAGGCAGAGCACGATACAAGCACGGCACGATCTAAAAAGCTCAAAAAGCACGACTCAGTATTTTAAAAAGTATTTATTTTTATTTTAATAATATTAAAGACTTAAATAACAAATTCTTTTTTATCTACTTAAATGACCAATTTTACATATTAAAGAAAATTAATACTAATTGATAACTCTATAAAAATAGAGTTATTTGTGTTCTTTTTCTTATATATTTTGTGTGTTTTTAAGTAATTTAGGTTATTTATAGTTAATTTGAACTTTAGTATTTAGATATAATTTTATTTTATTAGATTTAATTATTTTATTTAATTTAGTTAATTTAATTTAATTTAGATAATTTAGTTTAATTTAATTAAATTCAGATTAAGTTTTTATTTTATTTAGATTATGATTTGTTTATTTTATTTTAATATGATTTAGTTTGATTTTATTTGATTTAAAAAAGAAAAGTCAATTACTCGCGTGTGAGTATGCGTTGTTCCAGCCGTCGGATCGTGATCAAAATCCACCAGGAGGGCACGTGTAGCACATGCGGCGGAGCTGGCAAGCGGAGGTTGGGAACGGGCGGGGCCGCACGCGTCAGCAGCTGCAACACTTTTCCAACCGTGCCGGATTCTGTGCTTCGCGCTTCTAGTGCAACCGGGTCTTCATCCATTTAAACATCGCCACATCAGCAGCTGAAGTCAACGTTTTGTTTCAGCCAATCATGCGCGAGTTTTGTGCCACGCGCATGAGTTTTAGCCGCATTAGATTGCATCCCAATGCTCTAAAAAATGTGAAGAAACATGGGGAGAGAGAGAAAGAGAAAAAGAGGGAATTATTAGAGTATGACACATCACATGACCAATCAGATTTCGCATTTAGAAATGTGGGAACTTGCACAACACTCTAAGCTCAGTTATAAATAGCTAGAATGTGAGGGAGAAAAGAGACACCAATTTTGAAAGAGAAAATTCTAATTTTTCTATAGAGAGAGCGTGAGATGAGTTCAATATCAGGCTAGTTTTTAGAGAGGCTAGAGAGATGATCTTAATTGTGTAGTTAATCTGTTTTCCAGCTTTGATAGAGTACTTCAACGCTTATATATTTGGTTTGTTAAATTCTTCAATATTTTTAGTTTCAATATATTATTTTCTAGTTTTTCATATAAATTCAGTCATGCTTTCTTTATGTGGTGATTTAAACTAGATTATAATTATGTTTATTTTATTAGTTGATCTTTTACTACAGTATTGTCTCTGTGATATATTGTCGATCTTAGATAACTAGTAAGATGAATTAATTTTGGTGTTAATTGGAAGAATTTCTCATATTGAATACTTTAGATTAATATTTATTCGTAATTACTATATATTCCGATTACGTGTTTGGGATGTGAAATATATAATTGAGTGATAAATAGGAATTAAAGTTGGTAACACTTAAACGAATAATTAAGTGAATTTTGAAGCCTTGTTTTTCTAATATTGGTATATTCATTTATTATTCTGTGATTATTGTTTTAATTTATTACTTAGTTAATTTTTATTTTCAATTTTTCTTTCCATTTTTCGTTACCCTTTTATTATTGATTTACTTCTCTGTGGGATCGACACCTTAAGCTATACTGCGATAGCCGCTAGTATATTTTGAGCATAGACACTAATAATTACCAGTAGAAAAGACCAAGTGCTAAATAAAAATTGATTATGAATCTCACACTAAAATGGCTAAATCGATATTAAAAATTTTGAAGATTTGTTCTCTCATAGAACATATGATAATTCACATAATTTGAACAAAAAAAAGAAAAGAAAAACACTCCTTACTAAATAAAGTTTTGAGAATATACAAATAATAATAGTTTGGGTATGTATCAACCTAATTAGTATGTATTCAAATTATTTTAACGAAAAAAATAATATTCCCACCCAAAAACTTTGTTATGTTATTTATATTTGAAAACTTTTTATGTCTTTTTTATTTTTAATATAAATAAACTTATTTTTCTTGCTCTTTATTTCAAAAACTAGTTTGCATTAGTAATTTTTAATTGAATATTTTCTTTCCAAATAATTATGGATATATTATGTATGTTTGTTATTTTTTTAAATCAAAGTATAAAATTTTAATTAAATAATTTTTAAAAACTTCATAAAATATTGACTACCACAACAATTTACTGGGTGGATCAAAGTCAGATGCAAAAATACGTTAGTACATTGGGCTCACTATGCTCGACATGATTAAAGTCTGGCACAGGTACAAGCATGAGCACGACACGACATGTGCATAAGCACGACACGAGCACGAGCACGGCACGAGCACGGCATGAGATGTGCATATGCTTATAGGCCATTTCGGGCCTAAAGTTTTGAAACTTGGGTCAGCACAAACACGATACGATATTTTGTTGGGTCGTACTAAATACGACACGAAGTATGAGTGGGCCTATAAATCGCCAGCATGACCCATTTGACATCTCTGTCTGTGGCCAAATCTGGGCTTGTGAGACTATTAGTAATTGTAGACTAAAATGTGAAAGTGTTACAATTATGATATTTTCTATTTTGTATTTAACTATAGTCTTCCCCTTACTTTTTACACTTCACCTATTAAAGAACTTTTTCAAAGTCAGGTTATGTTATGTGTAATCCTATTGAGTATATGAAGGGGCTCATAGTTCTTTTAGTTGTCCAGTGTTCCGTTTGATTGAAGGAATTTCACGTTTGCTTGACAATTCTTTGAATGGAAACTTTGATAACAAGTGAGACCAAGAGAACAAAGTGATCCCTCGTCTACTTTCCTGAAATCATCAACAATAATGACAAATATATAATCTCTCTTTGTGGAGTTTATTGTCTTCTTAATGACGTCTTCTTCACTGATAACTTCAGAAGATGTGTTGGAGATGTTGATGAATGATGGTACCATTGATTCTCTAAATTTGACGACAATTAACCAGCTTAAAGCCAATGTAAGTCTTCTATATTTCCTCTATTGCTAGTTTGTAATTTTTCTCTTACTTATATACTAATATTGTTTAAAGGGTCATTCTGAAATTTGTGAAAGTTTCTTGCTTCTTTGAGCTAAAGGTGGGCTTACTCGTATGTGACTAATAGAACATGTTTATACCTGAATTGGGTTTTCATAGATTTGGTTAAATATTCATGGATGTAGATTTTCTTGGTCTGATGTGATGGTTAGTCCAAATTCCTGTCTGAGCTTAAGAATAAGATACTACAATTAAAATAGCAGAACAGAGAGATTCTTAATGCTCCTAAATTTTGGAATAAAGGTGCTACTGATCATGATAAACTCAATAATAGGAACTTCAACGTTCCAGAAAAGTTATGTGAACCTATATATGAGCACATACTTTCCTACTAAAAAGGCAAATAAAGCCTAACAAGTTCCAACTTTTTCTCTGCAATAGAAGTTTAGAGATTATTGGAAGAGTTAAAAACAAGATTCTTTTCATTGTAGTGTCTGACTTCCTTCAACATCAGAGAGCTCATTTTCCTCAGGAGTTTCACTGCCAGTCGATTCCACTTGTCCATAGTTGTTACCATTCATGACATGAATAGATACAGCATTCATGGCCTCCTCTATGCCTGTCAATGAAGCAGATTCATTGATACTTCCATTGTCAGCACCCTCAAAATCCGAGTTAGCCGAGAACTGGTTTTCGTTGCCACCACTTGGTAATTGAGTGAGTGGATTATAGGCTTCTCTGTGATTGTAAGCAAATGAAGTAACTGAAGGTTCACCAGCTGCTTGGTGTGCTTGATTGCGTCGGAATGAGACTCGGACTTGGACTTGCACTTGGACAGGAGGGCGAGGCATTGTTGGGATACTTGAAGGAGGTTGCCGAGTTGTATAATGGCTTAGGCACATACGCAAGAACCGGGGTTCACATTCTATCAGCTTCTCAAAGTGTTCGTTAAAAGCACCGCGAGGAAATATGAGATGGTGCTTATTCCTGAGAAAAGATAAATAAAAAGAGACATCATTAATATCCAGAACTAAAGGCAAAATAGAGAAAATATAGAAGAGAAATTGCATTAAGATAAAAGAACAATACAAGAGAAAATATAAAGAGAAGACTTTCTAGTTATTAACTTTCATTATGGTATGTGCAATATATGATCCCAAAAGCAATATATGTGTTTGTATATATATAGGCCAAGTATCATAATGTGGGAAGACTGAAAGTTAGAGGTTACATTATCCTATCCGATGAGAGTTTGGGAGATGAATATTCACAAATGCAAATGATTATATTTTCAACTACAATATAATGGCATCTTCATCACACATGAGCCACATAAGTATAAATACCTGAAGTTTGTAGCTTGATTATCAGTGAAGTCTGGAACTTGATCCCCACGGATAAACCTCCTAGGCCGAGGATCTGTTTCTCTGAAAAACAAAGGTGGCCGGTTTAACTGCAAAACACCAATCACATTTAACAAAAGAGCCTCCTTGTACAGAATCCCAATGAAAGAAAAAAGTATGTATTAATCACATATACCTCAACTTCAAGAATCCCAAGCTGGTTTCCATCACCAAGGAAAACTCTCATTCCCACAATCTGCTCCCACTTTATTTCAAACTTGTTTGTAAAGCCTGTCTCTCGAATTTCCCACACCATTCTTTTCCAACCAAAGAAAAATTTTGCAACCACGTCGCCGTATTGTCGACCCTGTCTCTGCAAATTTATTGAACAACAAACTGTCTTTAGGTGTTTAATCAGAGAAACAAACTGGTCTTTTGTGTGAAATTAAGGTGTTTGAGAGAGACAAAGATGGTATGTATGAGCACCTGCCATGACCCGATTCTGATGAATAAAGCATCGAGGTGAGAAGCCCTGAAATGCCTGTAAGGATTTTCAGTCGTTTGGACTTGGTCTGGGTACACCCTCGAGTTAAGGTCGGCCAATAAAGACTCATCTATGTCAAGCTCTAAACCAGGAGGAGGTGTTCTCAGGAGTGCATTAATTCTACGCTTCTACCAACAAAAAGAAAAGAAAAAGAACAACTTAGAAAAGATAAAAAGAGCAACAAATAAAAAACCGAAAAGCCGGTCATGGCTAACTAACCAATCTTATTCGAAAATCAGTCATCTGCCAATAAAGAATCTGTTTCTCACTTAAATAATGAAAAAGAGTAAAGCCAACTCCTATGAAAAGAACGGCATTTTTCATGAAAGAATGACACCAACATGTGAATCTGCCAAAACTTATTTACCATTAAAGGACGAAAACGTATATATTTAGAACCATCAATTAAGGAAACGAAGAAGGAACCAGAAGAAGAAGACTAAACGATTGATGACCAATCTAAGCAGCAAAGGTCTTATGAGTTTTGGCAGCTTTAAGAATCAAAGTAAAGAGAAACCATTCAATAATCTGCCATTAAAGAATTTGTCTACTCAATCTAAACAATGGAAAAACGACATTTTTCATACAAGAAAGACACCAATGTAGGACTGGTTTACATTAAAATAATGATTTCATATGCTTTGAGAACAGAACAAAACAGAGCAATATCAAATGACCAATCTAAAAAGCAAAAGAAAGAAGAAGAAAACTAAAGAAATACTTAACACCTGCGCCTCTGTGATAAGACCAGACTCTTCAGAAGCAGAGGGAGAGCCACCATTGTTGTTGTTGTTGTTGTTGTTTGAAACTTCTATGATACCAGACTCTTCAGAAGCAGAGGAAATAAGGCCACCATTGTTGTTGCTGTTGTTGTTTTCAACCTGTGCGATTCCAGACTCTTCAGAAGCAGAGTTTGTTTCTGAAGCAGACAAAACGCCACCATTGTTGTTGCTCGGATCCATATCCATTTTTTTCTTTTCTTTCTTCTCTCTCTCTCTCTAGATTTTTTAGATGATTATATAGAAAACCCAGATGAAATGTCACTCCAATTATGGTTCTTGAGCTAAATATATGTATGTGTGTGTATATATGACTATACTACGTACTGTCAAGTTCATATATTATAGAGAGAGAAAACAGAGGAGAAGAAATACAGTTACGCAGAGCACAAGAGAATTCAGTTGTAGTGAGCGAGCTGAGAGCGAGTAGAGCTGTCAACAAGATGAGAAAGATCCTTTGACCAGGTTTGACACCAATCAGAGAGGACAATATCCTACCTGGCTCTATATACTCTCTCACTCTTGTACGGTTGTACCTATCATATTCTTCCACGTCATGTTTTTGGAAGTTAGAAATTCTGTATCTAGTGTTTGATAGTGGTTTTACTTTTTCCCTGACCAGAGTGAAAAACGGAGGATTTGTGCAAGTTCAGTTATTAGTTTGTTAATTCCGTTAATTCGGTTATAATTTTGTAGGAGTAAGAAAAGATTTCAGGACGTGATGAAAGTTTATCATAGTATAATAGTTTCCAAGATTTAATTCTTTTTATTAATAATTAAAAAAAAAACTTAGCGAAAGTCGTTGATGAAATTGCCACTACTAATTAGTAAAATTATCACGCACTACTGCATTTCTTAATAAAATAACTTTAATGCCCTTTATACTTGCTTATAATAGCCTTTAGTGGTACTTGTCAGATTTTTAACAATGCCACTAATCCTATACTTGTGTGCCTCAACTTGAAAGAGATTTTTTAATTTTCTCAAAAAGTAAAAACATTTATATAATTTTTTATACATATAATGACAAAATATTAAATGCTGTCACTGTTTACGAAATTCCATATATTGCACACTGAATTGATAAAATAGATACGTATGTTTAATTACTAAACTATTTGATATGAAGAGCATGATTAAAAAGAGTCCATTTCAAATCTCTAGGTGACAAATTATTAGACATTAGTCTCAAGACCAATTGTATTAATCGATTCTTAATATCTGTTAGCCTTCAATCTATACTCGCCATAAATTTCCAAATAATGGTTTAGGCAACTCCTTAAATTTGTACTTATAATCCTCATGAAGAAGAAGAATTATGTGGTAGAAATGATAATATTTACAGGCATCTGCAGTTACGGTTATTTTATCCAAATATAGAGAGATTAAACTATATAAGCAGGAAAATAATCGAAACGAAGAATAATAGTACTGTATTTACCCTGATGTATATATTTATATAATAAAATTTTTATGTATATAACTTTAAACAACTCATATCCATATTTTTTTTCTTAAAAAATTAGGAATTTAGAGACTTATGTAATTATATATTTGAATTTAGAGTTTGAAAACTATTTAGTGCATTAATTGTTCAATTTGATGATATGTCAATTAGAGGGAAAAAAATTGTCGTTATTTAGTATTTTTGTCGTAGATTAAATTGTAGTTATTTAGTATTTTTATCTTAGATTTTTCTTATTTTAACAATATCAATGAATACCAATTAACCGTAACTTTTTCTATTATCCATTAATTAATTCTTGCACCATCCGCATCTTAAAAAAAAATTAGTTAATGGAACATGTATGATATTACAATTGACATTTGAGAATTGAATGATAATTGAAAAGAACAATGACATGGATACTAAAAATTACACAAAAAAACCTTGCACCATAATGTGGCATCACACTTTATCTCAAAATGGGACCATACCATTTCATGCATCATCAATTAATGTAAATCTTTTTGTACAACTTTATGATATTCTTAGTATTATTCAATTAAACAACCGGCATCGATCCACCCCATTACTATTTATATTATATGGCTTTCTAAGTCGCATAATCTCTATTTTTAATTTCTGTAACTACTACGATTAAGCTAATAACTACATCTATGCATGAAACAAAATTCACATTTTATTTTAGTATTTTGCCTGTTGGAGTTAATGTGCCTCTAACCGAGTTTTTTTTTTTTCCCTAAATTTTTCCCCAAAATGTGCATTTTAGAAAAAAGTTTTTTTTTTGGTCATTTTTTATTTATATGTTTATTTTTTCCCTTTTATTTTTTACTTTAAAAAATCTTTTTTCTCTTTTGTTTTTATAAGATGTCTTCTCTATCTCCCCCCTTCTCTTTTTTATTTGGTGTTAATATTCAGTGTTAGATCACATATTGTTACGAAGCACGTTTTAACTAGTTTGAATACACGACATAGAATATAAAAATAAAACGGCAACAAAATAGTAAACGACATGCAAAAGGAAAAACGACAATGTAAACGATGGATTCAAAAACTGTATGTACCATGAAATTTATAATCAATTAGTTTCCATGTATATCCTTGTATAACTATGCATTCGACTTTATGGACAAATAAAAGAGGCACACTAGCTACAAGTTGTACATTTACGATATTTGGCTAAGAAAAGAAATAAAGCCAAGAAAATGATGATGCAACATAAAAATATCCTTGGCAAGTATCGTTTAATTTCCCCAGTTGTTTGTTATTCTTGATTATCGCGTTGGACTGGGACTTGGACCAATTGGTCAGGCTAATGAGACGTTGTTGTCTAGTATTGTTGTCATTGTAACCAAAAGAATTGGGTACTTCATGTACCCATGTTGTGGAAATTTCCATGGAAGCAAAGAAATTATTGTTGAGTTGGAAATATTAGGCCTGGATAGGGGAGAGAGGCTGCTTCTTGGATTCAAAAACTCCGCCAAATTCGGTCGGCACCATAAAATTTTTTATGATGAACTAATTTCCACCTTGTATAACTATGCATTGAAGCAGGAGTAGTTATCTACAATGAAAGAGGAACTCATAAAACTCAAAAACTTACGGTGAATTAGTTTCCCAACTTATATAACTATGCATTTATGGACTTATCTACAATGAAAGCGGCACTCATAAACTAAATATTTGCTAAAAGCCATCATAGGAAAGGGTGTACTACTCTACTTTAAATCCAATAATAGAACTTTTATGTTCAACAAAGTCATTAGAACCTAGGAGCATATACTTTGCAGCAACTAAAAATGCAAATGAAAACTAACAAGCTTCTTCTCTTCTCTGCAATGGAATTTTAGAGATTATTGTAGAGAGAAACAAATTAAAAAATTTTCCTACACCATCAGATAGTTCCTTCAGGGGGTGGATTGCCTTGATCATTTATCGCTTCTTCTTCTCCACTTAGTGGAAGATTCAAATCTGGAATTCCTTCGATCACGGCCTCTCCTTCAGGGGGTCCACTTAGTGGAAGGTTCAAATCTGGAATTCCTTCAATTACGGCCTCTCCTTCACGGGGTGGATTGCCTTGATTATTTATCGCTTCTTCTTCTCCACTTAGTGGAAGGTTCAAATCTGGAATTCCTTCAGTTACGGCCTCCTCAGGAACAGTATGAGGCATCGTTCGATCACTTTGTAATTGGACCATATGCGAGAACCGGGGTTCACAACTTAGGAGCTTCTCAAAGGGTTGGTCTAGAACACCTGGAGCAAATTGGAGACGGTGTCTCCTGAGAGAAACATAAGTTTAACACCTAATAATCAAACACTACTATAATATGATGTCATCACGCGTGAGATCATGTGACAGGCCTCAAAAGTGTGGCTTGAGCATCAGTGAAGTCTGGAATCGAAGTCCAATCGGCAGGTTTCGTTGGGTGTGGATCTATGCCTTTGAAAAACAAAGGTGGCTGGCTTATCTGCAAAACACCAACCACATTTTACTAAGAAACCTGTACAAAAAATCTCTATCTAAATATAATCTCTATCTAAATATAACTATATTTTTATATAATGTATATACGGAAAATGTTATTATATACCTCGACTTCAAGAATTCCAGGCTCGTTTTTTTCAAGGGAAACTCCCATTCCCACAATATGCTCCCACCTCATTTCAATTTTAAGCTTGAACTTCGGGCCCCTCTCTAGAATTTCCCACGCCAGTATTTGCTCATCGTAGAAAAAGATTGCAATCAAGTTCCTACCGTCGAGAGCCGCTCTCTGCAAATTTATTAAACAACAAATTCACTCTCTTGTGTAGAAAAGCTAAAAAAAAGAACTTTATCATGTACATATTTTTCATATTCTCTTATAAATGGAGATGTTAGAGAGAGAAAGAGAGAGAGAGAGAGATCATATGTATATGTATATCCTTGATCATATGTGCATGTATATGCTTATGACCTGCCATGAGCCAATTGTAATGACTGAAGCTTCGAGTATTGTTTGTTGATTGTATAGCTTCCCATCGTGTCCTTTTTCATCTGTTTCATGTTTTTCAATCTCTTCCACCTAAAAAAAAAAAAAAGAAAAGAAAAAAAACCCTTAGAAAAGAGAAACAAATTTAAAAATTAAAAAAATAAAAATAAAATAAAAATAAAAAACCGAAAAACCGGTTGGACTAACAATATTATTCGAAAGTCAAGCATCCTGTTTCTGATCACTCTAAATAATGAAAAGGATTAAAGCAGAATCTTATGATAAAAAGGACACTTTTCACGCAAGAAAGTCACCAATACAATAATCTTCCAAAACCATGTTACATGAAATGAGATGAATATCAATCTAAGCAGCAAAAGTCTATACAACTACAGGCATATTCGAAACACCAGTACTCATGGCTAACTACTTGTTTAAGTCCACTCTTATTCGAAAATCAATTATCTGCCATTAAAGAATATTTGTTTCTCATGCCAGAAAGACACCAACGTATAAATCTTCCAAAACAACTTATTTGCATTAAAAAAGGAATGAATTCATATACGTACACTTAGTGACCAATATAAGCGAATATCAAAAAATGAAGAAAAAGAAAGATACTTGATTAAGACCTGCTTTTTGGACGTGATACTATCAAACTCTTCAGAAGCAGAGGAAATAAGGCCACCGACATGAGACTCCTGAGAACCAAGAGCTCTGCGATACTCTGACATGTCTTCTGCAAGGCCAGGAATATCAGAATTAAAATCATCATCAGGAAGCTCATTACCCTCGTGGCCTTCTAACCCATGTATTTCGATATCACCCGTGCTACAGTAACCATCCAAATGCTGACAAGTCTCGTGTAAGTGATCGAGCTGCTCCTGTCAATAACAACAACAACAACAACTTAGAAGAGATATATAGTCATGACTAACCAGCCTTATTAGAAAATCAATCATCTGCCATTAAAGAATCTGTCTAAGCAGTGAGAACCATCAATTTAGGAAACCATGAAGATCAAAACAAAACCATTAATGACCAATCTAAGCAGCAAAACAAGAAGAAGAAAAAGGAAAAATAATATTCAGAAAGACTTAATCAACGCCTGCTCTAAGGATAAACACTCGAATCAGTTCCACAAAAGTGGAAAGCGGAGAACTTACTTGATGCTCTAAAGAAAAACCAAATTAATAAGAACAAGAGCAAGAACTTTAAAGAAATATATAGAGAATGCATATGACTTTTGATATTAAAACGGCACAAATATCACACTAAAATAACTGGTAATTAAAGAAACTCTCTTTCGCTATAAAAAAATGAACAACATAAAAAGACTAAAGCTGACTACCCTTTCATGCAAGAAACACAGCGACAACATATGTATGAATCTTTTTAAAACTACGTTACATGAAATGAAATAATATAAGAAAAGGAAATATGGATAGAGATTTACCAGCTGCTCCTTGGTTCTGATGGGTGTTTGAAGAAGACTTTGGTTTGATAAAACTTGGTTGTTACTTCGAGTCTCCTCAGAAGCAGAGGAATGGCCACCATTGTCATTGTTGCTTGCAACTTGTGTGTTACTATCGGACTCTTCAGAAGCAGAGTTTGTTTCTGAAGCAGATGGAGGCCCTCCATTGTTGCTGCTCGCATCCATCTCCACTTTATCTTTTCTTTCTTTTCGTTTCGTATCTCTCGCTTGATTCTTTTAGATGATTATCTCGAAAACCCAGATGAAATCTCACTCCAAATATGGTTCTTGATCTATGTATCTGTATATATACTATACTACGTACTTGTCAAGTCGATGTATTATAGAGAGAGAGAACGACAGAGGAAAGAAATGCACAGTTATACAGAGCAAGACTCAGAGACCCAAGTTGACACCATTCAAGAGTGCGTAATACCCTATGTGGCCCTATCATATTCTGCCACGTCATGTATTGGAGAGTAACAACCGAATTGAAAACGGTGGGATTTATGGAAAAGTTGAGAAAATTAAAACCCTGTTTTTATATCAAAACACAGATAAATTATCAAAGTGTCAAGGTATTAAAAAAGTAACAAACTTTTCTTTGGTACCGAAATAGAGAGAAATTTTCTCTCTTCAATTTTTTTTCTCTCTCTCTTCAATTGTTTTATTCGACACTTTTTTTTTCCTTTTTTTTTTCTCTTTTAAAAAGCTTAATGACAAATATTAAGTTCGCACTTGTTTAATTAATAAGCACTAGACCAATTCAGTAAAACTCTATACAAAGTTACTAAAATTGACACGGATTAATTACTCAAGTACTCAACTATCTTATATCAGTAACATGATTAAAAAATATCTATTTTGCACCTGAAAGGAGCAACTTATTAGACAGTAGTCTATCATCTTCTAGACTGATTCTAATGCCCTTCAAGACCGATTCTAATGCTCTTCAAGACCGATTCTAATCCTACTTAAATCTATAAACTAGACTATAAAAATCTAGTTAATATTCTAGTATCTCTTATTAATCTTAGTTACAGAGTCGCCCTATAACATGCACTGAAAATATATAAATAAACAAATAATAAGATCTAACATTGGATGGTTTCTCAACTATACATAAACCGACTAAACTTAGTTTATATTTGTTACTAAAAAGAAATAATTGATTCATGGTTAGCCATCATTCGATTTTTTTTTGGTTCATCATGGTTTTGGGTTCACCCCTAGTAATTTTTAAATAACTCATGTGTGTCAATGTAAATTTCCTTTTCTCAGGGCAAGATAGGAAAAAATATAAGGACTTTTGGCATAGTTGCCCCCTGAATTTTTCGTGGATTGACAATGTAGCCACTGAATTAAAACTTTTTGCAATTAACCCCTTAAATTCTTAAAACAGTGGTAATTAACTCCAAATCGTTAAAGGCTGTTAAATTATGGACGGAATTGACATATGTCAGTCATGTGCTACATTCTTTAGGGGTGTAAATTCTTTAAGTAGTCATTTATTTGGAGTGAAAATAAAAAAAAATTAAAAAATTTTGGTAAAAATTAAAAAGTTTAAAATTCAAACTTACTAAAATTATCTCTAATCTAATTTAAATTACCCATAATTAACTAAAATCAATTAAAATTTAATTGAAGTTATTTAAATTTAGAAATATTTAAAAAATAAATTTAAAATTCAATTTAAAGAATATTATTTTTCCCCCAACCAAAGAAGTTAAATATTATTTTTTAAATTGAATATTTAAATTTATTTTTTTAATATTTCTACATTTAAATAATTTAAATTAAATTTTAATTGATTTTTGTTAATTATGGATAATTTAAATTAGATTATAGATAATTTTAGTAAAGTTTGAATTTTAAACTTTTTAATTTTTACCAAAAAATTTTAAATTTCTTTTTATTTTCACCCCAAATAAATGACTATTTAAGAAAATACCATTTACACCCCTAAAGAATGCAGTACATAACTTGCACATGTCAACGTCCATAATTTAACAGCCCTTAATGGTTTGGAGTTAATTGCCATTTTTTTAAGAATTTAGGGGTTAATTGTAAAAAAAAATTAATTAAGGGGCTACATTGCCAATCCACGAAAAATTCAGGGGGCAACCATGCCAAAAACCCAAAATATCATATTAGAAGTTAGAAGATAAACACAAGAGAAATTTAGGTGGATGACCAATATTTTAAATTTGATTAAATAGATGTCCATTTTTTAAATTTTATAGCTAAATATCCAAGTATATATATTTTTACACTTGGTAGATTTACTTATCTACCAATTTTAGTTTATGTACTGAGTATATAAATTTTTATGCTTGGTTAAATATTTTACACTTGGTATATAAACATATAAATCGGACATTTTGCTATGATATTTGAAAAACAAACCTTTACTTAAATTGGGCCTAAAATTCGGTCAATTTCTATAAGACCCCAAACACAACTATATGAATAAACAACATAGAATACATCTAAAATAAGAAAATGCTTAACGACATCAACAAGGGAAAACTACAATCACAATATAAACGACATCAATGTGGAAAAGAAAAACACTTTAATTACGTACGACAATTTACATGGGTTGACAAAGACATGTATCACATATAGCGACAGAAATATGAAAACGATATTATCATTAATGTCAGTGACAGTAATAATAAGCATGACAACAAGAGACTTGAACCTTAGAAAGGACACAACTTTACCAAGAGAAATGACACTAGCTTAAAGAAACCATTAATGACAATAATGCGATAAACAGAGCAATATATAAAATATATATATATATATATATATTTTTTTTTTCTTTTTTTCTTTTCCAAATTATTATCAATTATTTTTGTATTACATGAGTGCAAGAATCCATGTAAAGACTGGAATTTGATTCGCTGCTAGTTGTTTGGTATACCTGATTGCATTGGACTGGTACTCTCGGACGGGTATTGTAATTGGAACGTATGCAAGAACCGGGAGTTCACAATCTACAAGCTTCTCAAAGTGTTTGTCTAAAACTCCAGGAGGAAATTGGAAATAGTATTAATTTCCAGAGAGAGAAGATCATCATAAAGAGAAACATGAAATTAATATCTAATGGAAAGTAATAACTATATCATAACATCATAACATCAGACATGATATGTGACCGTGGCCAAAAGTCCACAACTAAGCAATGGTCATCATTATTTATGACATTTTTTAAAGAGTTTTTCGTAGTTGACTACAAGTCAAAAAAACTTTTGACTACAAGTCAAAAAAATTTTGGACTTCTTACAAAATTCCAGACCCAAAATACTAAAAATTGAAAAATTTCGGATTGACTGATTTTTTTGAAAAATGCCAGATTAATTTAGAAAAATATCACTTTTCAAAAGTATTATTAGAAATATAACACTTTTAAAAAATTTTATAAAAATACCATTTTTTTAAATTTAGTATTTTTCGATGGTACTTGAGAACCAATTAGGTTACTTAGATTAACCAATCTAGTTACTTGAAGTAATCGTTCAAGTTACCTCAAGTAACTCGACTAGTTACGTTAAGTATCTCATCAATTAATAAAAAGTAGTATTTTTCTAAATACTTTTAAAAGTGATATTTTTATAACTAAATCTGGGATTTTTCAGAATAATTTTAAATCCCAGTATTTTTCAATTTTTTGAAAAATTACCATAAAAAATCAAATTTTCTCAAAAAATTTTAGACACTCCTAAAATTGTTGTTTATAGAAAAGGTCATGTAGGCCCAAATTATTAATTCTACCGCGCGCTTTGCCATGGCCTTTTTGTAGGTTGTCTTATTGAGGGCCCAAAGAAGCTGTCCGAAACTTGGTGAGAAAATTAGGTGGATTACCAAATTTTTAAATTGGGTTTAAGTAGATGTTCATGTTTTAAAATGTATAGCTAAATTTATATTTCTTTAAAGCTTTAATTATATAATATGTTATATTTCCATTTTTATTATTAAATGAGTTAGACATTTAGCTATAAAATTTTGAGTTTGGTCATATACTAAGTTTTGGGCCAAAAATAGGCTAATAGCTAGTTAGCCCAAACTTGGTCTAGCCTCCTCCATTATTCTCTTAGTTAAAAAATTAGATTGATGACTAATTTTTAATTTGTTTTAGTAGATGTCCATATTTTAAAAGTTATAGTTAAATGTCCATTTTTTTAGAAGTATCAGTCATGGAATATCTTGTATTTCTATTTTTATTATTAAGTGAGTTAGACATTTAGCTATAAACTTTTGAGATTAGTCATATACTAAGTTTTCGGCCAAAAAATAGTCAAGTAAACTCTTATTTGTTACTTTTGAACCGAAATTTTTTTAGAGAAAATGTGGTATATATCTAATTTTTTAAACTTGGTTATGTATATGTCCACCATTCAAATTATATAGCGATATGTCCACTTTTTAAAAATCTCTTAGCTGATTTGTTTTTGTGTTTCTAATTTTTCCATTATTTATTTTGTTTCTCTCTATCTGTCTCATTTCTCTCTCTAGTTGTTATTCTTCTTCCTCCCTCTCTCTCTCTCTCTCTCTCTCTCCTCTTTTTTTTTTTTAGCCATTGATTTTTAGAGAAGCTTGTTCTTGAATCGCAATCATTGTTCTTGATTTTTCAGATGAAATCTTATAGTGCAACGGCCGTGTTTGGTCTCCCTTTATCTTTAGTACCAATTGCATTTTCTGGAGACATTTTCTATTACTTTCTTCCATCAGGCATTTTTTATCTTGATTTTGATTGTATATTAGTTTTGGTCGCATTTAGGTATGTGTTTTTTTTTTCCTTTTGTTTTTGTTTTTGTGTTGATTTTTGATCTTCTTCTATCACTCTATTGATTTTGTATTGATTCTTTTGTGTATTTTTTTAGGGATTTCAATTTTTATTGCTAATTTTTGTAGCAATTATTGTTTTTTTTATAGTCTATTTTTTTGTTAGGGCTGAGTTTTATATTTCATATGTGTTTTGTAATGATTTTTCATAATTGATAATAGTTCATCATAAGTTTATCGTGGTACATATGATTTTTATAGTGGTATATACGATTTCTGATGTGGTATATAGGCTTATTGTTCTCTGATTTTTTGGCTGATGATCATATTCATTATTTGTTCTTTGGTTGATATTTTTCTTGTCTTGTTGTATGTGATTTTTTTCGTGGTATATTATTCATGTTATGTGGTTATTGCTGATGTAGATGGTCAATATTTTTTCATTTGATTCATATATTTCTGTTTGTAGTTAATATGATTTTTTTTTCAACTAGTTTTGTGTTAGGGATAAGTATCTATTTTGTATTTCAGATATGTTTTGTAATGATTTTTCATAATTGGTAATAGTTCATCATTTGTTTGTTGTGGTACATATGATTTTTGTAGTGGTATTATACAATTTTTGATGTGGTATATGGGCTTATTATTCTTCAG
>JXTC01000395.1:0-51990 GCA_002914845.1 Trema orientale | reverse complement strand
AGAAAATAATTTTTTCCATCTCCTTTAACATTTATTATATCTTATAATATTTATAGAGAAATACTATAGAAGTTTTAATAAAATATTAATTTCACCCATAATGTGTTTGGAAATGTCAAAAATATTCCTTGGGCTTTGCAAATCAACTCAAAATATCATTTTGACCATTTTTGTCAAATAACATCTTCGAATGCCGTGATACCTTTACTAAATTATATCCATATATCACAAAATTTGTATGCAAACACTGTATTTTTTAGTTTAAAAATTATGAAAGTGAAGCATAAATTCATAATAGAGTTTAACCGGTTTGAATCCATAGATTATTAGCATTAAAAATTTATGTTTTTATGGTCTGTTATAATATATTGATGAAAAGGGAACCAAGTGGTTATACGTTTTAAAACATCATTACAATAAGCTTTCAATCTAAATTGTGGTGTGTTGCTATAAAAGAAAAGAACGTGCGGTAAATATAAGGAGGAGGAAATTTTCCTGACAATGATAATTTCGAAATTGGTGTAAAAAATTATTATTTTGTTACTTATTCTTCTATATAATATGTGTATTTGGTAATTATAAATGCTTGAAGAATAACTTGTTTAATCTTTAAATTTCTCAATTATGCCATATTTGCATAAACGTGTGCTATTTACCAGATCTGGATCAAAATTGTATTATATGACCCTTTTTTTTTTTTTCTTTCAAATCTTTGTTAATGAGCGAGCTGAGCTGTCAAAGAAAGATCCTTTGACCAACTTTGACGCCAATCACTCTTTTACCTATCACATTCTTCCACGTCACGTTTACAAGTTAGAACTCTGTATCTAGTGTTGTTGGTGTTTTTTACCAGACCAGAGTGAAAACCGGATTTGTGCAAATTCAGTGTAAATTGGTTAATTCCGTTAATTCGGTAATAATTTCGTAGGAGTGAGAATAGAATTCGGCACATGATGAAAGTTTATACATAGTGTAATAGTTTGCAAGGTTTAATTCTTTTTATTACTAATGACTTTTTTTTTTTAATAGAAAAAAATTTGGCGAAAGTCATTGATGAAATTGCCATGCTCTACTCATTTGAGTACTTATTTGTAAAATTATCATGCTCTACTGCATTGTTTAATAAAATAACTTTTAATGCCCTAATATGCATATAATAGCCTTTAGTGGTACTTAACAGATTTCTAACTATGCCCCTAAGCCTATACTTATGTGCCGCAACTTAAAAGAGATTTTTCAATTCTTTTCCCCAAAAAAAAAAAAAAAAAACATTTAGATATCTTTTATACATATAATGACAAATTATTAAATGCTCTCACTATTTTAGGAAATTCCATATATTCCACACTAAATTGATAGAATAGGAACGTATATTTAATTACTAAAATATTTGATATCAAAAGCATGATTAAACGGAGACCATTTCAAATCTCTTGGTGCAATTTGTTAGACACTGGTCTATAAACATCAAGACTAATTATATTAACCGACTCTTAATATCTGTTAATCCTCGGTCTATACTCACCATAAATTTCCAAACGATAGGCAACTCCTTAAATTTGTAATTATAATCCTCACGAAGAATTTTGCGGCAGGGATAAGAATAGTTACATGCATGTGCACCTGATAAATTGAAGCCACCTTATTAAATTTTCTAAAAAAACTTAAAACGTACTAAACGTACTAATGGTTAGTTTACTTCCCATCAATCACCATTTTCTTCCATTTTTTTTTTTTGTCCAACTTATCTAATTTGTACACACATACATATCAAAGAAAATTACCATCGAGTACGGTAGCGAAGTAATTTAGAGCCTTCTCCTCTTGGTCGGGGTTCGAAACGGTGTATAGCCCTTGTCCCTCTACCACTTTGTAGAAGCTTCACGTGAACATTTCTGTTAGTAGGGATAATCTCATTTGTATACTTTTGCTTTTTCCCATATATATACTAGTGGAAAATAAAGAAGAAATCATCTCACAACAGTTACCCCTTCCTTTTTTTAAAATAAAAAGGATTATAATTCAAACATTTTGTTCTTGACCTAAAATAAATAAATAAATAACTAATTTGGGTTGGACTTATTTAGGAGCCATTGGTGTCTTATATACTTAGGGCCTGTTTGGGATAGCTTTTACTTCTTGAAGTAAAAGTATAAAAAGATCTTCCTAAAAAAGATGGTAGGTCCATGTTTCTTTAAAAATATCTTTTAAATACAAAAAGATCTTCTAAAAATTCATCCAAACACTCTGAAAGATCTTTTGAGCCCTAAAAGATCTTTGAAAGCTGTGTCAAACGGGCCCTTAGATTAAAAGAAAACTGCACATATACCCTACTACAAAACGTTAAAAAATAAAAATAAAAAAAAAATAACAGAACTCAAAAAGGTGAAAAAAAGAAGAAGGGTTTATGGAAGGTTAACTAAAGATAAAGCAGATAACATATTTGTAAAGTATCTTAACTTTTTTTTCTTAATGAGGTGGAGTCATTTATTGAGTAGACACAAAATGGGATAAGAGAATTGGATACGGGATCTCAATCCATATTCACAATGTAGTTTGTTGGCTTTTTTTTTTTTTTCCCCTTATTCATTAAAAAAACGTCGTTTCTTAAAGTGCTTGATTTAACTAATTGTAGTGAAGCACTTGATTATATTTCTTGCTTGGACCTAAAATGTCTTATAAAACATTAGTTGTAGTAAAGCACTTGGTTATATTTCTCGCTTGGACCTAAAATGTTTTTTATAAAACCTAAAATAAGCTTTACTTCCCGACCTGCCTGCCTATAATAGCCTTAATGGTAGAAGTCAAATTTCTAACTATGCCATTAGACAGTTGTTTGACATTTTTTTTATCTATTGCAACTCAGAGATTTTTCAATGTTAATTTTGACATATCTTTAATGCACATAGATTTTTTTTTTTCTTTTTTTGCTAAATTCCTTTTATGCACATAGTTACAAGTACTATTATGATCCTGCTTCTTTAAAAAAAGCACCAGACCACTTCAACGTATCAAGTTGCTAAAATTGACACGGATAATTAAGTATTTTATATTAGAAGCATGATTAAAAAGTGTCCAGTTAGCACTTCTATAGTGTATCAACGTCAGGACTAATTCTAATGTTACTATGTACATTCGGGTATTATTCTTTAGTACATCCAAATTTTTCCAACTCAAAATTAACATACGTGGAAAGTTAACAAACAATATTTACAATAATCTCTAACGGCATGTCTTCTAATGAAACTAAAGAGAAAGGGAAAGACAGAGAGTTTAAAGAAGAATGAGAAGAAATCTAAAATTGAGTTATTTTTCTAAGATTAACTATGTGAAGGATTCTTAGAATAGTGTGTTCCAAATAGAAAAGTAAATACATTAATGGAAGGAAAAAAGAAATCACTTTAATTTCCATTCTTTTTCCGGTCCATTACGGATTAGTAAACATGGCTTAACACTTCCTTCTCTGTCATCAGAGTTCCTTCAAAGGGTGTTGCATGGCTGTAAAATCAAATGCATCGAAACTCGAATATTCGATGTTGTCCCCAGCAGCCATATTCTCTACTGGATTTTCTTGATGAGGAACAACAAACCAGCTCATTGGCTGAGGATCAAAGTTAACATGATCAGTACTATTATTTTCACTAGCAGTTGTATCCACCTGCTTATAGTTGCCATTTTTAATGGCCTCATCTATAGCTGTCAATGGAGCAAATTGATTGCTACTTCCATTAGCAGCAGCCTCAACATCTGAGTAAGCCCACAACTGGTTTTCATTGCAGCCACTTGGGAATTGAGAGAGTGGATTATAGACCCCTCCTTCACTATAACCAAATGAAGTAACTGCATTCCAATCCTTTTGGGATGTCACTGTCACAACAGTAGAATATAGGCCTTGCATCTCATCTCCATAATTGGTCATCCGTTGACCCCAAAGGGCCTCATTTCCGGCATTTTTCACTCTGTTATTACCGATCAATTCCTCGAAAGGCTGAGAAAGATCCCTAACTACAAACATTTGGGACCAGAAAATTAGTGGTAAAGCCAAAAAGAAAAACAACGAAAAACTAAAATAGATTGATAAGTACCTGATGTTGGTGAACCAAAATCGTCGAAAGGAATGGAAGGTTCGCCAGTTGTTCGGTATACTTGAAGTTGATTGTGTTGGATTGGTAATTGGACTTGGTCAGGAAAATAAGACATTGTTGGGATACCTGAATAAGGGTATTGTTGTTGTTGTTGTTGTTGTTGAACAGAGTTTATTTCTGGTTTACTTTCAGTGTAACCAAAAGAAATATCACTGGTATCCATGTTGTGGAAATTTGAATGGAAGTAAAGAGATTGCTGAGTTGGAAATGGGCTCCGGCACATATGCAAGAACCGGGGTTCACAAACTAGGAGCTTCTCAAAGTGTTTGTCAAAAGCACCTGGAGGAAATTGGAGAGAGTGCATCCTGAGAAAAAGAGAAACATTACTAATATCTAAAAGACAATAGTGCAATGCTCATGAACGAACATTCGCGACTGTTCTTAGCACAACTCGTAAGAATTTTAAAAATCCAATTAAGTATAGATACCTGCAAATTGAAGCTTGACCATCAGTGAAGTCTGGAACTGAAGCCCAGAGGGTATGTCTCTTTGGCTGTGGATCTGTTTCTTTGAAAAACAAAGGTGGTTGGTTTAGCTGCAAAACACCAGCCACGTTTAACAAAGAGAGTTTAACAAAAATCTCAATCCAATATAACAATAAAAAGAAAATAGATTGATGTATGTATTATATACCTCAACTTCAAGAATCCCAGGCTGGTTTCTTTCAAGGGAAACTCTCATTCCCACAATATACTCCCACTGTATTTCAATCTTGCTCTTCAATCCCCTCTCTAGAATTTCCCACACCAGTTTTTTCTTAGCGAAGTAACATTTCGCAACCAAGTCTTCGTCATGTTGAGCGATTCTCTGCAAATTTATTAAACAACAAAGGAAAAGCTAGTAAGTCTTTATATGTTCAAAATGTAAGACACTTTTTTTCTTTTTTTTCAATGAACAAAAAATAGAGAAAGATGGTATTGTATGTATGACCTGCCATGAGCCGATTTTGATGAACAAAGCATCGAGTTTAGAGGCCTTTTTAATGAACTCAACCGGGTTATGATTAGTCTGACTTGGGAAGTTGGATGTTTCTGGAGGGTTTAGCCTTGTTTCAATCAAGTCCAAGAAAGATTGTTCTTTTTGAAGGTTCAAACCAAGAGGAGGTAGACTCAGCAGAACTTCAGTCATTTCATTCTACAAAATACACGATGTATGACTTTGTAACATTATCAACCAGAGAAAAAAAGAATAAGTGTGTCCAAAAACAGAGAGCTTTGGTAAGTCCACTCTTATTCGAAAATTAGTCATCTGCCATTAAAGGATTTGTCTCTCACTCTAAAGATGAAAGCCAACTCTGTTAGAAAAGGATCCTTTCATGCAAGAAATTCACCAACGTATGAATCTTCCAAAACTACTTTACATAAAATAAGTGTGTATATATATATATATATAAACAAAACCATTAATGACCAATCTAAGCAGCAAAATGAGAAGAGAAAGACAAACTTTACACACCTGATTCTTGGTCTTGATAGGTGTTTGATTGAGCCTGTGGTTTGCGAGTTCTGAGATACGATACTCAAAAACAGAACTTCCTTCTGTAACAGAGGAAACGCCACCATTGTAGACCATGTTTTCTTTTCTTTTCTCTGTATATTCTTTAAGATGTTTATCTCGAAAAATTAAGGAGAACCCAGATGGAATCTGCCTTTAAATTTGGCTCTGGACCTATATATATATATGTGTATACGTACATAAGTTGGGCTACCGGGTACGTAATTTTGAGGTTGATGTGTCATGTATTATAGAGAGAGAAAACAGAGGAGAGAATTTATCCAAAAAAAAAAAGCAGGGGAGAGAAAAACAGAGCGCGGCAGATTTGTTAGAGCAACTTGAGCTGTCAACAAGATGTGAAAGACTCTTTGACCAAATTGATGACGCCATTCAGAGATGAGAAAATCCTACGTGGCCCTATATTTTCTCCACTCTTCCACCTTTCAAATTCTGCCACGTCATGCTATGGAAAGTAAGAATGCAACACGTGATGAATGTTTAGGCCCGATTTGGTTCGCCTATTTGAATGTGTGTATTTGAATGGAAATTGTGGAATGTATTGGCCCCGTTTGTTTCGCCTATTTGAATGTGTGTATTTGAATGGAAATTGTGGAATGGGTTATAATTGGAATGGAAGACATTTGAATGGAAAAAATAGTGGAATGGGTTATAATTAGAATGGGAGTATTGGAATGGACCGTTCAAAAACACCTCTTCCCCTCCATTCTCATCCAAGACACAAACATCCATTCAAATAGTTGATGTGACTGATGAACCATTTGAATGGAAAAACTAAATTGTTGAAATAAACACTCATTCCAAAAGACCATTTGAATGGAAAATTTAGAGTTGTTGAAACAAATACCCATTCAAATGGATTTTCCATTCCAATGGAATGGATGGAATGGGCGAACCAAACGGCCCCATTATAATTGGAATGGGAGACATTTGAATGGAAAAAATAGTGGAATGTGTTGTAATTAGAATGGGAGCATTGAAATGGACCATTCAAAAACACCTCCCTCCCTCCATTCTCATTCAAGACACAAAAAAACCATTCCAATGGTTAATTTTTCGGATGGAGCATTTGAATGGAAAAACTGAATTGTTGAAACAAACACACATTCTAAAAGATCATTTGAATGGAAAAACTGAATTTTTGAAACAAACACACATTCAAATGGATTTTCCATTCCAATGAAATGGAATGGTTGAAACAAACGGAGCCAGATAAGTTTCCAAGATTTTTTTCTCTGATTGTTATTATTATTATTTTGCTAGAATTTTGTTAATAGTGATTAGTTTCAATTATTGGTAGCATCGACTGTGTGTGTGTTTTTTTTAATACTCCCGTGTTAATCTCTAGTATTTTGGTTTTATATTTACTAGATTTTATACTAGAAAATGTATTTTTTTCACTATGATCTAAGTCAATTCTTAAAATTCATGAGTGTGTGTATGTGTGTGTGTATATATATATATAGAGTAACAAACTATGATGAGATAAGGTGTTATTTTAATTAATTTTTATATACATAGATGTATATATTATAACTTTTGGAGCTTCAAATCCCACTTGGTAGTGTGTTATCATTATGAGGCATTACACAAATTAGTTACATTCTTATGAGTGTAAATCTTATAGTAACAGCTTCCCCAAATATATATAAATATATATAGGGCACCTATTCAGTAGACATTTTTTTTTACCTATTTATATATATATTATTTTGGCTAATTAAAATTGGTTACGCATGTCTTTTTATGATTAAAAAAGGGAGAGAAAAAATATTAAATAATAGATATTTATTTTTATTTTTTTTAACCACTTAAATTATGATAGCCGTTAAATCAATGATACAACGGTTAAAAAAAATATTTATAAATAGGTAAAAAAAAAAATACTTACCAGATTGGCAACTATATATATATATATATATCTTATAGTAACAACTATACAAACCTTGATAATATAATAACTAATAATGGAGTTTTTCTAATTATTATTATTGTCTAGATTAGACGACATAATTTGAGAAAGGAGAAGTCATTTTTAGGTTTGGTGAGGATGTATAATCCTATTCATTTTTGAATCTGAAAAGAGAGATCTTATTATAATCAATAATAGAGTAGTTGAAATTATGCCACATTATCTATATAGAATATCACTTGGAAAAAAAAAAAAAATCATATCTCTCTGCCTACTTGCATTTCCTCCCAACAAAAAAGCCAACGCCGCCTCCTTGGAGGCCAGAGATGGGGTTTTCCCTTCTCCTTCTCTGGCCTCATCTCCTCATCCCCCTTCTTCCTCCTCCTTTCTACTTCTTTTTTCTTTTTCTTTTTCAGTTTTAATAAGTTCAGATATAGATCTGGTTTATAGTACCACTNTAATTATTATTATTGTCTAGATTAGACGACATAATTTGAGAAAGGAGAAGTCATTTTTAGTTTTGGTGAGGATGTATAATCCTATTCATTTTTGAATCTGAAAAGAGAAATCTTATTATAATCAATAATAGAGTAGTTGAAATTATGCCACATTATCTATATAGAATATCACTTGGAAAAAAAAAAAATCATATCTCTCTGCCTACTTACATTTCCTCCCAACAAAAAAGCCAACGCCGCCTCCTTGGAGGCCAGAGATGGGGTTTTCCCTTCTCTTTCTCTGGCCTCATCTACTCATCCCCCTTCTTCCTCCTCCTTTCTACTTCTTTTTTCTTTTTCTTTTTCAGTTTTAATAAGTTCAGATATAGATCTGGTTTATAGTACCACTTTTTATGTGGATTTTAGTCCAGTCCAGATTTTAAATATGAGATTTCTTCTCAGATCTAGGGCCGATTTTGTTTTCTTTTCTTTTCCACGGGTATGGATCTCAATTGATACTGGCCTCATATATTCTACCCCGCCAAGAATGCAGCCAGGAGCAAGTGTTGAAGGCAATAGATTGCTGGTAGTCTTTGTTATCTCTTTCTCTTGAAGAATTAGGGTAACTCACACATTTGTTCGTAGTTGTGTTTATGATCCATTTTTTATCTCCTTTCTTAGAGGAGTTTGAAATTGTAATCTTTATGCTTATATTGTAATTTGAAACTTTTGCTTCGATTAATGATATTTTTTAAGGAGCCTATTTATATCCAAAAAAAAAAAAACTATGCCACATTTATTGATGTATTATATATATCTGTTCTTTCAGTTTATATAGTATATAAGACGCGACATATATTCTTAAATCTTATGTGTATATATTTATATTTCAATCACAAATGTCAACCAAGTAGCATAAGAAGCTTCTTTACCATATATTCCACTTCCAAACGAGGAAAAGATCTTATAATTAGTTTCTCGTAAATGCTTGAATAACAATTTAAGTCCAATCACCCTTACTATACACTCGAACATATTCTTTGAGGCCATGCTCATTAGTTCCTCCAAACAAAGAATTTTCCTTAAATTATCTTTAGTTAATTAAGGAAGGTCGGCTAACAATAGTTTATTAGAAATGTCGAATATAATGTTGTAGTTGGAAAAAATAAATAAATAAACCTTATATTTTATATTTGATTTAAAGTCCAAAATCCAAAACTACCCTTCTAAAACTACCAATTTAGTCTGGAAGTCCTATCTTATCTTAATACACAAATTGTAATGTCAGCCCAGAGTGGAAGGGCAACACAGAACATTATAATATCATACTTGTAGATGAACATGGCTGCACCTACAGATATATATATAAATATATATATATATACAGATAAAATAAAAAGAATAAGGCACGTGATTAGTGAAAAACAGGCAATATATATATATATATATATATATATATATATTAAATCGATTAGTATTGTTAAAGCTAGGCCAATGACCCATTATATTATGTTAACCATAAAGACGTTAAGAGGATGATTTCATTCTTTTTTCGTTTAGTGATGTGTGATGTATGCAAATGTTCTTGAAAAGAGAACTAGGGTGTGCTATAAAAAGTTCCCCATTTTCCATTCCAGCGTGGAAATTCCATAAATGTGATGATTAACAATTGGTCCCATCAGCAACCTTTTTTTTTTAACTTATTAGGATATGATGTAACCAAAGTTGAAATAGGAAGTTGCAAGGAAACTTATTGGACTTAATTTATGTATGTGTGACACGCCTCCATGGGCATGTGTAACCTTGCAAATCAACCTTAAGATTGGGAAAGATCTTATCAACACTTGAATTTTAGTGATTAATACATCAATAATCCTGATCTAATCATTTCAAAAATTTGGGTGGGAAAAAGTTGGAAAGTACTTTTTGAGGACTCTGATGTCTTGGACCCTTTTAATCATGGCTAAGCTGCTAAATTGGATGAGATAGGTAGGTGTTATTTTTCAGTGGGTGAGCTTCATAGAAATGGGGGTGTATAGTGCTGTTCTAGATGTGATTGGAAGCAGAGGACTCATGAGTTGACTTTGGTTTTGGTGGGTGAGAAATGACCAGAACAAACTATTGTGCATACACGTCCTTGACCTGTAATGGCCTCTACAAGCACATTTATGGACTATGGTCAACGAGAAAGACTGGTTTAGTGGTTTTCAGTCAAGTTCTGGTAACCTTGGATTATGTGTAGTTTGTACTTAGTATGTAAGTAGGGAATATTCTGTGCGTTTGGTAGAAGTTATTGTCAAGAGTGTAGTAAAAATGATAACATAAGGCAACAGATATAAGAAAAAAATATCAGTGAAATCTCTAAAATATTATCACTAATGTATCCTTGTCTTAGTAATTTAGTTCTTTCTAACAAACTACATATATTTATAGTAATTACAAATTACTAAACAGTTTACTAGTTTGAGAGTTGCTTTTGGAAATGACAGCATATATCCAATCCTTAATTGTTCATTTTTTGCTCATTGCTCAGCATGAATTCTACTCAAGTTTAACACAAATTTACGTATTGACAACAAATGAAAGTTGCAGAGCTTGCTGTGCTTTAAATGTTAGTATTTGGATATCATGTTAAACTAGTGTAATCAACATTTGTAATAAGAAGAGAGGAGAAAAAGAAAGCACGGTTCTAAGGTAGTTGGTTATGATGTGGAGGGAGTTAAGGACACTTGAGAAGATTTAGTTGACGTGTAGATTATGCTATAAAAAGGGCCACGTGAGATTTTGGATTACGCCTTGGCTGCTCAAAGTTTCAGAATCCAAAGAGTGGATAATGGTAGTTAGGCGCCCGCTATTCACACGCACATCCAAATATAAATTATATATATACAAACATTTGTTTATATAAATAAAGGGCTCCACAATCATCATCCAAGTCTGATGTAGCTCTCACATTGCTTTTATCACTTTTTGCTTGGATTTCATGGGAACGATTTTCCTCTTTTCCTTTTAGAAAAAATTCCACTTTTGACTATAAACGCACATGACCCTATTATATTGATGTAATATATGTATATAGTATTAGTACTATATTTTATAACAACAAGCACAAGTTCTGATAGTGATCGATCTTATGCTTCAACCAGTTTACGGACCCAATTCTATGAAACTTGAAAGAACTTCACACATTCCCTTCCTATTTTTCTTAATGGAAGTACTACCCAACATGGGCCCAACCCCCCCTCTCTCTCTCTCTCTCTCTCTCTCTCTCACAAAATGACGCCAATCTTGAAGGTTCATGCATAAAATCTTAAGGGGGGTCCATGCATCCCAATTAGATTTTCTTTCTTGCAGCTTTTGTGGGTCACAAAAGGAGTTTCCCAACTTGGGTTTGATCTCTGATCCTTATTAGTGGCAAAAATTCCAAGATTTGCTAATCATTTGCATATTATTTAAAAGGGTTTTAATCATTTGTTAAGTTCCTCAATCATATACAGCTGATGTGCACGCGTGAAGGCATGACAAGAAAAAGATAAAAAGTGAGTTGTGAGATTGTGTCATATCAGAGCCGACTCAGAGCTGTGTGGTATTTTGTTTGTTTTCTTTTGCACAAAAATATTCAATTCTATTCTTTTCCATAGTTGAAATGGAATAACTTGTGCAAGATTGTAGAGAATATATGTGGACTCGATTTCTTTTCATGCATGATCAGAAACCCCAAAGAGAAGAAACATCCAATTTTCTGACATTCAAGGACTTTATATTACCAACCCACTGTCGATTTCTAATGAGGATGACCCAACATAAACTTGCACCTAGAAAAAGAGATTCAGTGTGTACCCCACTTCCTTCTGGTTCAAAATGGCAATGATGTGAAAATCTAGAGCACCATGATTGGAAAGGACTCTTTCGAAATTGGATATTATGACATGCAACAAATTTATTTAAAGAGAGTATTTAGTTTTACTGAAAAGAAAGAAGAAACTAGAGGTAGGTTTAGGATTACAGATAAAAAATTTTCTGCATTCCGTCTTTGGTTTGATTTATGTATAGTTTTCCTATGCACATTGAAGGTAATACTTATGCCAGTATATTTGAAGAAATATTTCAGTAAATGAGGTTTAAACCAGATGAAGTATAAGTGTACTCGGGCGCTTCTGTAAATCATGCATGAATATGTTAATAAAAATGCAAAACATAACTATACATAAAAATAAAAATGGAGTACTCAGAAACCAGTTAAGCTCAATTTTCCAAAATTTCATTTTATTTTCAATAACCTAACTGTGAACAACATTATCACTTGTTACAAATGGGAGAATCGAATATCTCCATGTTACAAGAATAAAAACTGAAAAAAAGAAGTGAATAATGTGCATCAAATTCTGCATGACAGTTTATCTGAGCTCTAGTATGTCCCAAGTCCATCTTTGATGAAAACTAAAAATCAAATTCGGTAACTAGGTAATGCTTCCGGGCTTGGGTTCACCACCAACATCCACTCACAGAGCATGAAAAATGCAAGTCAACACGGTGAATGGGTGGCCAAGAATGGCTTACTTTTAACTGCTCTGGTCATCACCAAAAGCTAAATCAAATATCTGGCTGTAGTCATCTACAAAGTGAACATCGAGGCCTTCTTTCACGTTGGGTGCAAGCTCATCGTAATCCCTCCTGTTCGCTGAAGGGAAAATAATGGTCTTCACTTCACTCCTCCTTGCTGCTATAGTTTTCTCTTTAACCTAAGTTGTTGAACAGAAAGGACACAATTGAGTTTAAAAGCAGTAAAATGATCAACAGCAAGCAGAGCAACTTCCATTAATTGGGCTTGAAAACTTAAAACCTATATGACGTGATGGGTAACAAAAACTTATTTCACTCCTATAATCTAAATTCAAGAAATTTCTGGGAAAAGCAGCAAAATTTGAGTTCACGAACTAGGAAATCAAATGCATGCAATAAGGCAAGACCCAACCAGGTCTCCCATTGGCATCAAATGTTAGTGCAAAAAGAGGTGTAACTAAAGGTTTTGAAAGAACATTTTGAAGAAATTCATGTTTTGTTTAGCATACCCCGCCAATTGGGAGAATCCTTCCGGTCAGAGTGACTTCCCCCGTCATTGCTAGATCCTTCTTGACAGGCTTCTTCAGAGCTAGGGACAGCATGGATGTAATCATGGTGCAACCAGCACTTGGCCCATCCTTCGGGGTGGCACCGGCTGGAACATGGAGGTGAAGCTTGGAACTGGCAAAGAAAGTGTTATCTGCTTCCTCCTTAAGCAATATTGCTCTTGCAACAGTGTGAGCAATCTGGGCACTTTCTTTCATAACATCTCCAAGTTGACCAGTGAGAACAAGGGCTCCTTTACCCTCTCCTTGCTCAACCTGGGTTGTCTCTATGTACAGGGTGGAACCCCCCATAGCAGTCCAAGCAAGACCCATCACAACTCCAACTGGAGTTCGATCAAAGATGCGTTCTGCATGGAAAACAGGTTTGCCAACAAAATCAGATAGATTTTCTTTGTCAACCAACACTTTCTCAACTGTCTTTGTTGCTTCTTGTCCCTCAATATTTTCGATCTCTTTTGCATCCTGTAGAAAAGACAAACAATCAACCAGTTCAACATGTGAGTATATGAACTCAAGGTTGCATAAGAAGCTTCCTTAAAAGAATTTGAAATTATCCAAATAAAGTCAGAAGGACTAAATTGAAGAACTTGCACTTGGCCTTCTCCCCCTTTCCAAGAAAAGTAATATACTTTAGCAGGTTTTTTTCCCCCACCCTTCCTAGTGTTATTTGTCCAGGAGGCTGGAAATACATGGTGAGATCTTTCTTTGTGTATAAACAGATGAATAAGCAATTTACTACGTAGTGAAAAAAAAAAAAAAAAAAAAAAAAGAAGAAGAAGGCAGAAAGATTGCAACTAAAGTATCTCATTATCAGAATCTAACAGTTTCTAAGGTATCACTGAGCCCACTAATGAAGGTTTACCTGAATTGTTTTAGGTTCTGAAGAAGATTTATTTTCTTGTTCATGACTGTTACCCTCTGCTGATTCAACCCCAGAATGATTCTCACTCGCATCTGTATTCTGAAGCAATCCGTCTACTTGTTCTACTTCTGCTTGATTAGGTTCAGCAACTTCATTTTCACCTGATGCTCCTTGTCTAACAAGTTGCAGAGCAATCTGTCAGGACATATTAAAAGAAGTTCAAGCTTCAGCAGATACAATGTGTTATAATTCAATTAGATTTCAAAACCAATGCATTAGCCATTCCATGAATTAGCTCATCGGCAAACGTAATCACAAGGAGAAAATTTTCAACTCTGAAGTTGAATATTGTAACGATAGAAGGGCACATTGTCACAGACCTCAATTGCACAATCACTATATAGAATATGTAAACACACCTTACGATATATCTTCTCTATCTGTTTTTGGAGATTACGAACACCAGATTCTCGGCAGTAATTTTCAATCAGAGCTAGAAGAGCTGCATCCGTCACTTCAACCTGAGAGTGTACACTTTGTACTATTATTACACACATACAGATAAGGACACAACACATGCTACACAAAGATAAATTGCAACCTGTTCAGGTTTAATGCCACATGCTTCACGCGTGCTCTTCTCCAAATAGTCTCTTGCAATGTGCATTTTCTCATCCGTGATATATCCAGCAATGGCAATGACCTCCATTCTGTCCAAGAGAGGATTGGGTATCATCTCCACTACATTTGCTGTGCAAACAAACAGAACCTGCAATGAAATATTTTTAAGCATGAGGCGTCAAAGTCCTTAACAATGGAAACTTCTGCTGGATAGATGTACAATCATCAAACTATAAAAACTAGCATATAGATAGAACCTCCTCCTATCACTGGTATAACTAACCTTTGATAGATCAATAGGAACATCAAGATAATGATCCAGAAAATTTGCATTTTGCTCTGGATCAAGGAGCTCCAACAAAGCACTTGCTGGATCGCCGGCATGCCCCCTTCCCAACTGCCATTAAAGAAAAGAGATCTCAGAATAAGAGGAAAACCACCAGAAAATCAATCTTACTTTTTAGCACCACAACGAGCCATCTGAAACTTGCAAGTCATTCAGGAGTATAGAAGGGAAGCATAGAAAATAATGCTGCCCAACACTAATATCAGCCAAGGGAAACGTTTAGTGTTACCTTGTCAATCTCATCAATCAGAACAAGAGGGTTTGCCGTTCCCACATTTTTAAGGCATTGCACCATCTTTCCTGGCATAGCACCAATATAGGTTCGACGATGGCCCTGGACATTTTTTTCGGAAGTTAATGAAACAATATGACAGCACGCCATCACTTTACATTTGTGTATTAATGTTCACTCAGTATAGCAAGGTTTTAACTACCTTAATTTCAGCGACATCAGCTAATCCTCCAACAGAAAAACGGAAGAACTTACGATTCAAGGCACGTGCAATTGAACGCCCAATGCTGGTTTTGCCCACTCCAGGCGGACCAGAGAGACAGATAATTTTTCCTGTGATTGGTACAACATCAAGAATAGAAAGCACAATTATGATTACAAGCTCAAACCACTTCGAAAGAACAAGACCTCTCCACAGCATGTGGGTGCAATGCCCCAGAAACTAAACTAGAAAACCACACCAACCTTGGGAGGTTCCTCTAAGTTTTCCAACAGCAATAAATTCCAATATCCTTTCTTTTACATCAGTCAATCCATAATGATCCTCATCAAGAATCTTCTGTGCCCGAAGGACATCAAAATTCTCATCACTGCATTTCAAATAGAAAAGGATTAAGAGATTATAAGAAATCAAAATTGCTACAAACAAGAACATAAACAAGCGAACCATGTATGAAGTTTTTTCCAATCATTAAAATTTCATCAGATTCTGATATAGTTCCGTACTCACCAAAAAACTCTTCATCACTCTTAGTATAGATATAACATGAAACAAGTTAAAAGTTAAAGACCATTCAACAGAAAATGCCAAATTGGTTGAATCTTGAATGACAAGCAAACCTGTAGTTTCCCCAAGGAAGCGCAGTCAACCAATCCAAATAGTTGCGAGTTACATTAAACTCACTTGAACTTGCCTCTAACAGCTGCAGTTTTGTAAGCTCTTCCTCAATAACTTGCAAAACATGAGGTGGGCATTTATCCCTGTTTGGTTCAAGCCTTTCCCTAAACTTTGCTGCAGCATAATAGAAAAGTAAGTAAGAGTTACAACAATGTCTATAAACACTCAATACCTGTTATCAATGTTTTCCACTAAAATACTCGAACATTAAATGACAGCATAAAAGCAGCAAAATTTAGCATTAAAAAAAGATACACTGCAAAATGATAAGCAGTAAAGTTTAAAATCTCTAGCATGTGGTACCAATATCTTATCTCATGTCATGTTTCTTTTTCTGGATAGCCCGTGAAAAACAAATGGTCGTAGAAAAGAAAAATCAAATGGATTAAACTCGATAACGGCTTTCAAGTTTGTATAAGCCATTAATAAGAAGTTAAGGGTTATGGTACAAAGTCTTAAAAGAGCTTGGAAGGAGTTGGGTGGTCCCTAAGGCATGCCAGGACTTGTTAGGATACGGGCAAGGTTTGTTCCTTGGTCAAAGAGGCAGAATCCTTTGGAAGGTGGCTGTCCTAGCTGGGGTTTGGGCCCTTTGGCTTGAAAGAAATAGGAGGATTTTCGAAGGAGTGGAAGAGTGCTTGAAAGTTTTGTGGGATAGGGTCAAATTTTGAATAGCTACTTGGTTGTATGATATAAAAGATTTTAGTAGTTTCTCCTTTTTCTGATATGGTTAGGGGATGAAGCCCTATGTTGTAACTTGTGTCTTTGTGTGGATGTCTTATCCACCCTTTTTCTTATGAGTTTTTGGTTATAAAATTTCGTTTCTTATCAAAGAAAAAAACAATTCTTGATTCTTGACATTACAGTTCTAGATTTCAAAACATCCCCTGCAAGTGTACCAACTTAAGAGCCTACCTTTTAAAAGAAGAGGAGAAATTAAAGAAACCTAGAACATTATAATACCGAAGGTAAATTCTTCTATCAATGAGATTTTTAACAGACTAACCAGATAGGGCCGTTTTATCATCTGTCTCCAATCCCAATTCCTACAAAGAAAAGATGGTAAAATTTAAACATGGTCTAAAGTTGGAGGAAAAAACTAATATTGGCTGGAAACAAGCAACACTTGCAGAGCAAGATATTAAAAAAAAAATGTTACACATCTAAAGTCATTGGAGCCAATTACCTTCTTTATTGCCTTAAGTTGCTCATTCAATAAATAACGGCGTTGTTCACCACTTATCTTCTCTTCAATTGCTTTCGCAATGGATTCCTAATTATGGCACAGAAAGTAGAGTTCGAATAAGGATTAATAGATGACAAAATTTAACAAATATGCGGAATAAAGCAATGGCGTCAAGTACCTGAATCTTGGTTATTTCTATTTCTTTCTTGACTAATTCCAGTGTGAGCTTTAAACGCTTATACACCTGAATATTTCAAAATTACATAAGTGCAAATTCCTATGAAAGAAAACAGTCTTGAAACAGTACTTTTTCTGAAAAGTCTCATAGTGTTGACCAAATCAAAATTAAGTTCTTCTAATATTAATTGCCTCATTGAGACATGTTCAATAATACTCACATCTAGCTCTTCAAGCACTTCTTGGCATTGCAACTTGTTCGCACCAGATATTGCAGCTCCAAAATCTGCTAACCTTGGAAAGTTAAAATCACCTATATGCTGCACATTGGGAGAAAAAAAAAGGGGGAGGGAGTACTTATCACGAAGAACTACAGAACCAAGCAGGCATGTCTTGACATGTGAACAGATGTTGACTACAACATGCATGAGATAATATCAGGCAAAAGAACAGATGTTGACTACAACATGCATGAGATAATATCAGGCAAAAGAACAGATGTTGACTACAACATGCATGAGATAATATCAGGCAAAAGAAAGCAAAGAAGAAGGGGCAGTATGTACCCAGGTAATACCTAAGAGTAACAAATTTTATCATCCTAAACCACTTGCACTGTTACCGAAATATTCCTCAAATTTGCATGTGTTCCTTCCCAAGAAACCCATCAGGAAGAAGAACCCTTATTTATATCAAAGATCCAATTTCAATACACAACAACGGCTTAATGGCTAAGATATGGTATGTTCAAAACTATAGAAGTCAAAAGGAAATATTGAAAATGTGGTGGTCAAAAATTGAAGAAAAATATGCCGGAACCGACACACATACATACATATATGGGAAGACAAGGCTTGTAGTTTCTCAACTCTATCTCCATCTCTAAAGTTGCAAATGCATTTGCCTCAACTCTCAGATCACGGACTCATTTTGTCTGACTCAGTTGAAAAAGAAGAACAGGACCCTACAACTTACCCAGACTTTGCCTACACAACTCCCTGCCCTATTCTTCCTTCCCACTTCTTCTTTCTTCCTCCACAAATTGATTGGCAATAGCATCATTCTAAAAATTGAATTTAATCACCAATTTAGGATTTATGGAAGTCACAAACACAATCAATTCAATGAGACTATAACCCAAGTTCCATGACCAGAAAATTTGCAGTTTTGTGCAAAAGCACTTATACGAAACTATATACCTACTTCAACGAATCCAATAAATGTGTTGCCAACCATTTAAAAGTGCGTCCATAAAATCCAAATATATACAAAGGAAAAAATATAGGGACAACAAATTCCCAGACTTTCAGATAAAACAAATTGTGATGAAGTGCATGATTAATATTAGAAGAAAATAATAATGAGTCAATGTATCAGAAAAGCTTAGAAAACATGCACACCTGAGTGTACGTCTGGACATGATCCCTCCAAAGGGAACTAGTCTTAAGAACATCTCTTAGGGTTGATATGACCTCAAATGATGTCGCCTTTATAACATCATCATCCTTGTTATATGGCTTGTCCTATAAGAAAAGATACAGCCCAGTGAGGAAAACAAAAGAGTACTCCTTTTTATCCTATAGATACTCAGATAGTAATAAGATTCATGGAGAGAAGATAAAAATGTGAACATGCCTTAAGATGATCAACTTTTACAGAAAGTGGATCCTCGCTAACCTGTCGAAAACCAAAGGTTCTCAGCTAAGTATTTTCATACTTAAAAATAAATAAATTTAAAGTTTATTCTAACTGGTAATGTCTACCCACCATCTCTGTAATTCGAAGCCGCCTGTGACCAATGAGGATGACCTGGTCTCCTTGGATACTTGATATCTGGCATATGATGATGAAGTATAATAACATCACTAAGTGACAGGGAATTTCAGTCAATGTATTTCACGAGTCCAGAACTACAGCAAATTAGGTACCTGAGCAAGTGTACCAACTTCGTGAAGACGATTAAACAGTTCTTTTCCTTTCAAGTCATAAATGTTTTTCTCAGTTTCAGAACCAGATACAAAACTAGGATCAGTCCCCGGCTCATCCTTGAGAAGGAAAGCTCCAGCATAAGGAGCTTGCCGTTTTCGACTATCTTGTAAAGCTGCCAACAGTTTAGGATCCTACATGGAAAGTACATATGTTAGAGCTTCCACAAGTTCATGGTCTCTTACTCTTTTATGGTTAATTTAATGGCATGTAGAAAACAGCAATTACTCATTACATGTCTCAGAAATTTCAATAACAAAGATGACTGGAGAAAATAAGAATTGACAAACTATACTAATAACACCTAAAACAAGAACCAAAAGAGCAACTATTTATGCACTCAGCAAGCTTCCATACCTTGACATAAATAGGCATGTAGAATCCCGGAAAGAGCGGTCTATGGGGCAATGGCAATGCTAAAACCTGTTCCAAGAACACAGGAAAGAAATCATTTGCAAGAGATAAAAAATAACAGGCTACAGCCATTCAATGGTCCTCAGAAAGCAACTTAACAGTTTACCACTAGAATTCGACAAAAAGTATGAAACTTCAACAAACTTTATTGACAGAAAAATAATAATAATGTTAGCAAATCAAGCAAATACAATTTTTTTTCCCCCAAAAGGAAGCTATTTACTAGATAGTTGTAAAAAGAGAACATCCCGTAACTGAATTCAAGGCTTTTGCACCAACAAAATCTGTCACCATAAGTTTCTTTGTTTAATCAAATTTGTCGTCTTCCCTTTCGTCAAGGTTTTTGCACCAACAAAGTAAGTAAACTGGATTATTCAATTAAGTTTTCCTAATAATCGTATTATGTATTCTCCATTTTGCATGAACCAAAAAGAGGCCCATTGAGCAAGAAAAACCAGAGATTACTTCAAAGCCAACCAACCGTTAGATAGTCTTCGGGTCTCGGGTTCGTGGAAACGATTGCGGAGGAAGACTTAGCCTCGGCCCCTGACTCGGCCTCCTTGACCTCGACATCGGCCGCAGGCTCGGACCCTTCAGTCGCGTCCGAGCAAAAAAATGCACGGCAACCCAGATTAGGATTTCGCCGATTGAAACGACTGAGCGAGCTCAGAACTCGGAGAAACGGCGCCGTCGACTCGGCTGACCCGGTCCGGATACTCGTCGGAGCGAGGCCGTGGATTCGGCTCTGGAGGCATGAAGAGGACGAGAGAAGCTTCAACATTTTCGGGTGGAGAATAATTGAGACGTTTGGGGCGAAAATTGGGTTGTTCTTTTTCTAGGGTTTTGGTGTGATGTTGTCCTAGGCGGTTTGGTGGTTCTGATGGGCAAGAACCGCCATTGATGCAGCGAAGAAGAAACTAGAGTGAGAGAGAGAGAGACAGAGAGGGGCCTGTGCTTTTTCTTTTGTTAAAGGCTTAAAGCCCTCCCAAAACCCTTGAGTGATTGTGAGTTGACGAAAATACCACCTTACCTCTGGATGTAATTACGGATTCGACATCAGTTTCCGAGATTCACTTCCGGTAACTACAGCACTTGTCTTTTTTGAAAAGTTTCGTTGTTGGGTTAATTTTTTTTTTTTGAGGAGAGTTGTTGGGTTAATTTTAGTAATAGTTTTTGAATTATATATGCCCTACAATTCCGCCCGAATTTTCAACTTACACAATGTACAATCCTGAATTAGGTAATTATTATAATTACTGTTCTCTTTAATCAAGTATTGTTAATTTTTTAACCAAAATGAGTTATCATGCGAAAAATATACAATTTGTTAACTCTAGGTAAAAAAGATATTCCGACTCTCATAACCCGATCATAAGCCTTATTGATACCAAAAACTAGTTCAATAATGGAATGCCAAAATAATAATAAAAGAATCAAATAAAATAAGAACACCAATGATTTTATAGTGATTGAGTCTTTCAAAAAAATATCATACATCTATTATAATCTTTTTTATTGTCAAAGTATTTTAGTTGTAAGAGGGTCTCAATCCTTCTTTCTGACCTAATTCGAAATACTTATAGGCAGAGAAGATCTTTACAAATAAGAAAATCAATATTTGATATTTAATTCAAATAAATGACTAAAATCAGGAATATCTGATTGGGATAACTACAAAAAAATACCCTCATATTTGGATGTTATGCAATTTAAACCCTGAAGTTTGAATTCTGTAAAATAATACCCTGAGATTACGAATTTCTGAAAATTAATACCCTGTGTTGATTTTTAACTGATAAAATACAATAATATCCTCAAAATTAAGATGAATAATATGAATTAATATAGTTTTAATGGACAAAATTATTATTTTTTTGTTCTTAAAATTGGTTAAAAAATCTGTCCAGTGTATTAATATTCAGAAATTCTTAATCTCAGGATATTATTTTGCAAAGTCCAAACTTCATGGTTTAATTTGCAGAACACCCAAACTTTAGGGTATTTTTTTGCAATTATCCCTATCTGATTTTGAAAAGATTTTATCCTAATTTTTTGAAACTGCTTAGAGATATTTCGGACTTTGATTATTTTAAATAAATAAATCTCGAAATAAAGATCTGCTCTCTCCTCGAGCAAAGACGATCTGTTTGATCTCAACCAACGATTCTTTGTTCAGCTTAAACATCTTGAGCTGGATAAGCTCAGAACAAGCTCGCTGCTACTCGAGCAGCTATGAAATTTGTGCACAACACACCTTTTACATGATATTCTTTTGTATAAAAGAAAAAAAAATATAGTTTATGATAAATAGGTCGTTGTTGAAACAATAATATAATTTTTGGTAGTCTATTTGTCTAAATTGAAAATTCAAAATTTCATCATCGGCCATAGCAATCTAACTAAATGCTTTGCAATAATTTATTTATATTAAAAATTTAATAATTTGTGACAAAAAATTATTGCTGCAACAATTGCATAATTGATAGGCTATAAAAAAAAAAAAAGACAAACTTTGTTTTGGACCATCATTCAACCCCATAAAGACATTGTTCTAAATTATTTTTGGGGGTATTTATCAATTTTGATTCTCTTTTGAAGTATGTGATAAAAAATATGGACAAATTATAAATCATTTACAAAAATAAGAGTTTTTTTTAATAAAACTTTCAGAATTCCAAATTTACTCTTGCCTCCGCAAAACTCAACTTGTCGAACATGGTCGAGCAAAAATAATTGAGCATGACCGAGCACAATCGAGCATAATCGAATAAGGTCGAGGTATCGTAAAGTGTTTTCAGATTTATTAAGAAAATGGGTAATTATATAATTTTAGATGTATAGCATGATAATAAAAATTAATTTTGATAATATTTATGGATGAATCTCCTTTTCTCATCATAGGTTATTAGTAGTTCTCTTGGATATAAAGTATTCCTTATTTTTAGATTGATATTAGGGGGCACCATATAGTATTCAGGTCTGTTGTAAAAGACTTACATGAAACCCGATTTATTTATTATAATTACCTATTAATAGAATTACACCTCGTATGGTGTTGGGCACTAGTAATACCACATAATATTGTTCTTATTTTTAACTAAAAAAGTTAATTACTATAATTTTGGTTTTCTCCACTCCGGGTCTCTTTTGTTTTAAATTTAATCCTACTCTACACGAAAATATAATAAATAAGGTGAAACCTTTGTATGAGACAACCAATACAGGTCAACTTTGGAATTTTGATCATAAGATTTTCAAGCCGTAGGGCCCTTTTAAATGAAGGAAAAAAAATAAGATGGTGCCGTATTTGAAATTTTGAACAATGGCTACAACATTCGAGAAGGATCAAATAGTTGTCAACTTTTGCGGTTTGGTTTGGCCTTACCTTTTCTTTTTCTTTTTTTTTTTCTCTTCTATTTTATTGTTTTCTTTTGTTACGTTACTTTGATTAATGGATTGAAATGTCGCCAAATTTGATGCATTTTTTTTAAGGTGTTGACATAAATATGAGCGGGAAATAATTTTACACGTTTACATTTTCATGTAAAATGTTGATAAAATTATAGAAATGTCAATGCAATAAAATATTAGTGTATGAGCTAATATCAAAATATTCGAAGATATTATCATGACTTTTTTAATTAAGAAAAGTATTATTGTGACACTGTAATAACATTCTGAGCTATTAACGGAAATGTCAAAAGTTTTCGCAGGTAGTAAAAATAAACTCAATTTTCCTTCTCATAATCCCTCACAGGAAATGACAATATAGATGATTTGATATATATATATATAGGTTACATATCAATGCAAATTTTTATTTTTGCTCAATTAATGGGTACTTTTATTTGGACCATTAGATTTTGATCTAATGGCTATTGTAATATTAGTAATTTTACTAAAAATTTTAGTGTAATTAATATTTATATAAATATAGAAAATTACTAAAATATAAAAGATGGTTAATTTGTTTGTAACCTGAGTTAGACATTTTTTTTTTCATTCCCTTTCCATTATTTTTTTTCTATTCTCATTCCAAAGTCGATTCTTATATTTTTAGTCCATTGTACTAAAGGCTTTAATTTTGTATTTAGCACATAAAATTATTTGGAAGTTGCAAATTTATTAAACCATTGAAAATGATAAATCTTTTTTGGTTATTTTTTATATTAAAAAACCTACACACAAAAAAAAATTGTCAATAAAAAATTTTATATCCATTTATTTGTTGTTTGATCAGAATACAAGTTACAAATTTTGAAGCTAAAATCAAACTATTAATAAAATATTGGCTTTTCATTAAAAAAGAAAATAAAACATTCATGTTAATTGAATTTTATTCACTTATTTAATCTTAAATTTAGCTTTCTATTTTTTTAATTTCATTAACTTTTCACTTAATTCTCGTGTTTTTAATCATCATTCTGAGGTTTTGGATTACTTTAGAAGCCATTGTCAAGCTCAACAAGATGTTTAGGAGAAAAATAAGGCGTTTTACGCAGGATCTCCAGCATCGCGGCACTGGGAAGCAAGTGCCCGACGCTCTAGGTTCTAGAATTTTTTCCAGAACCCCAAGCATTGTGGCGCTACCTTGGTTTTGGCCCCAGCACCGCGGTACTCTCGCTTATTGATGTATGACAGCTCTATGGCGCTAGCACATGTTTTGGCTCTTTTTGGCCAGATTTGACCTAGCCGCCAATGGGGTATTTAAGGGATCTTTTGGGATCCGAGAGACACATCTTGGGGACTGTTTTTTAGGGCTTTTGATTTTGTGAAGATGAAGAGGAGTATGTGAAGATATTCTCATCAAATCCAAAAGAGTTTTTCTTTACTTCTTTTCATTCTCTTGATGTTGATGTTTATTAGATTTTGTTTGTTCTTTTCCATGATGAACTAGGCTTTTTGTCTAGAGATATGATGTAATTTGACTTGAACTTAGATTCTCAATTCCAAGTTTATGAATATTTCTATTGGTTATTTGTGTTGCTCTTGCTCTCATTGCTTCTCAATTGATTGGCCACTTTTGGGATGATTTTGATTCTAGAATTCTTGCTTGAGAAAGGAAAATTGTGGAATTGGTTAGAGTGTCACATACCCTAGGATTGAATAGTGTTTGGGAAAATCTATTTAACCTTTGAAGCTTCTACAAGAACTAATAAGCTTAATGAACCTTTGTTCCTCAATTTTGAATAGAAATATTAAGATTAAGAATTAAAGGTAATTTTCTATTAGCACTTGAAAAAGGTAGTAGAAATATCAAGGGTTCTAGCTTATAATCACATAGAAATTGGGTTAGAATTATTTTGTGAATTGAAAGACATAGGGAATAGTTAAGTGAAATCAAACCTCTAGCATTTTTATCATATTGTTATTTTCTACCATACTTTATCTTTTTATAGTTATCATTTAAATTTTGAGTTTAGTAATTTCAATTTTACTTAGTCACTTAATTTTCACTATTTAATTGAATTTTCTAGATAAAATTAGGATTACCTAATTACGATACTTAGTGGAATTTAAATTTCAATCTCCGTGGATATGACAACTTTATTAATTTATCATTTTACTACAAAATTTGACATCGTATACTTGTGGCATAATTTACGTATATATATATTTAGTGTAACAATTAGCTTTTACTTTTCCCCAACAAAACAACATTATTACAAGATGAAGCTTTTTGCCTCATTCCTCAAGTGTGTTTTGACGTCACTTTTCTCTTTCCTTATTATGTAATATCAAGTCTAGTGATATGAATAACTTTAAATAATATTATCTATAAAAATAATAAATTTTCTTTTTATGAATGGGCATTTTAGTGAGATTACTTAGAGTGAAAAGATTAAATGGAATAAGAATATATTAGTGTGACTTACTATAACAGTTTGAAAAATTATACCCATCTATCCTTGGAGTATAAACAAAAATCTCCATCGAAAGCTTTTCCTATATATATAAAAATTCACACAAAATGTTCGCAAAGTTTTGGAAAAATTTATCTTGTCCTTTCACAATATTATACTCACCATTTTTTAAGGCCAATTAATCAAGTTTCTTCCTCAAGTGTTTAAAATTGGAGTTGATCTCTACAAAGCTTACAATATTTTTGAATCTCTAGAATAATAAGGTGACTTTTGAAACTCTTTTGGTGCTAAACAAATTTGAAGCGTTCTACATTATCGTTTATTTTAGTTATTTTTATTATAATTTACAACTAGTGATAATATGTTAGATATTAATATAAAATATATTCAACAAAATAATGTAATGCTTAACATATGTACTCTAGTTTTGGAATTATTATGTCAAGTCGTAATCAATCGTTTTTTTTTCTCTCTCAAAATACTATAGCCTCCATTATCTTTCTTTCTCAAAAAGCCTTCGTCGTTACTCTTATAAGAGACCGGAGAAGGAATGCTTTGATCTCCTTCTCTAGCCTTTCTTCTTCCTCCTCTATCCTCCCATCTCTTTCAGGGATTAAGTATTTTTTTTCTTTTAATTTTTTAGTAAGTCCAAATTTATATCTGGTTGTAGTACTACTTTTGTACGTATTTTGTACCACATGATCTTTGATCTATGTGGGTTTTAAATTCCGTTTACTAAATCTTAAATTTGAGAATTTTTCTTTGATTTAGATATGTAATGCAAATAGGTTAGCATATGTCTCTTTTGATGTTAGAATCATAGTCTTTGCTCACCAAAAATGTAGTCCAGTAGTAGATAAAGACAATTGTTTACTAGTGGTACTTATTATCTTCTTCTCTTAAAGAATTATGATAGCCCATAATTCCTTGTTATCTTTTCTCTTAGAGAATTATGATAGCCCGTGGTTCTTTTGTGTTTGTGATCCACCTTTCGTCCCATTTTTTGAGGGGTTTAAAATTGTAATCCTCTGTGCTTGTACTGTAACTAAAGCTTTTTAATTTTATTAATATTATTCCTTGAGGAACCCATTTTTATATATAAAAAAATAGATCAATCGCCTTTTCCACTACGTACTCATATTTATTTAATTGTAATTTAGAATTTTTTTATTTGCTGAGATATAATATAGAAGATTTACTTAAATAAGAACTAGTATAAATTATGCAATATCAATTATTTTAGTATCTTTTAAATTTCATTTGAAAATTTTGTATTTTAACACAAATTTTAATAATGTTTTGAAATAATTTGACATCGACATTATTATCAATATAATCCGTAAAATCAATTATATCGATAGTTTTATCAATATAATCCGTAAAATCAATTATATCGATAGTTTTATCATCCTTGCTTTGATTTTGGTTTTCGTACATAATAAGGATAAATTGTAAGCAAAACAATACAATAAAAACTGAGATGAAAGAAAACTATAGGGAAAAAATAAAAGGAGATGCAGTAATAGATTATTTTATTTTGAATATTTTGAACTATAGTACTGATAGAATATGTTACATTCCAATTCGCATGAGTAACACTATAACTATAACCCACTTCAAAAAACTTTCAAAAAAAAAAAACCCCCTCAAAATGTTAAAGGGTTAATATTATATTTTATCCTGAATAAGAACTATAAATTCAATTTTGGTCACTATTTTTTTAAAATATTCCATATTTAATTGATCTCTAAATAATTTTTTTTTTGTCTTAATTTAGTTCATAAACTTTCAAATATCCTATTCTTCTCATCATTATACTTTTCGTAATCAGTTTTGATCCATAATTTTTAATTTATTACAAGATTGTTCAAAGTGACACTATGGACTAAAATTGAGACAAATAATGGAATTGAAATGAAAAAATGTGATATTTATTAAGGATTGAATTTAGGAGATTTTAAATTTCAGAGTTTAGAACGTGATTCAGGCAAATTAGGTTATTTATCATCACTAAAACTGGAATTTGGAAAAAAAAAAAAAGAAAAGAAAAAAACACTATAAGGGGAGCTATATTTGCACCCCACATGATTATTAAGGTATCCCTAAAATAAATAACAAGCTAAGTCAGGGTAAGAAATTAAAAGTCATGTTAAAAACACCTCAAACACTCTCTAAAGCTAACTTTCTTCTCTGTAAATCTATAAACTAAAACAAATTAGTAGTTTTAATATTTAAGATAAAAAGATTGAATCATTGAACAAAAAATATGAGAAAAATATATAATTAACACGAGAAAATGAAACACAAGGTATTAGAAAAAAAATATTTCAAAATAAAACAAAGTAAATTGACTATAAAGTAAAGAAATTTCACTTCCTCTATTTTAATTTATGATTAAAGAGATTATCAAAGAAAGTAGAACTGAAGAAGATGAATAATACATAAAAATAAATTAAAAAAGTAATAAGACAAAATATGGAAGGAAATATTGAATGAGAATGATCCTGACAAATTAAAAAACAATGAGAGATAAAGATGAGGTGCCTTTTTTATTTTCTTTTTTAAATTGTCTCTCTTAATCATTTTATTGATCAACAGAATATTTTTATACAAAGTTGAGATGTAAACAAATAGGGGATGGCTACGGTAGGGGCGTTCCTACGTAGGGTCATGCCTTAATTATCGTTGGATGGGAATCTGTGGGGAATAACGGGAATCTGTGGAGAATCTATTTATATACAGATTCCCATCCAACGGTGAATAGACAGGGCCCTACGTAGGGGCGCCCCTACTGTAGACGCGCCCAAATAAATATAAGAGTTTTTGGCATGTATACCTCTAAATTTATCTTCATTTGATAATTTGGTACTTGAATTTTTTTTCTTAGCAATTAAGTACATAAATTTACCAATTAGTTACAATCTCATCCCAATTAGTAACATCTTTTAAGTTGTGGAGGGAAATCACATGAATACTGCACATGATAGTTTTTTTTAAGGGTAGTCATAGGAATTTTGAAATGTTTAATGTATTAAAGGAAAAATAGAAAATTTTTTTTAGATCAAACTAATTCAAATATTAATTAAATTTAGTTTAACTTAACTAATAACTCATCGTTAAAATTATCTGAAATCTAACACAAATTATCTAGAATTTATTCAAATTAATTGAAAAAAACTAAACAATTAAGTCGTTTAATATTAACACTATACTATACTAACCCGAACCCGCTCTATACTCTGCTTCACTTCCAAATCCTATACACTAGTTACCTTTAATCTTTTTATTCATCTTCTTTAACTCAATAAGACCCATTTTCTCCAAGAAATTAGGTAAGCTATGCATCATAATAGGCATATTTTGGTCATATGCTCTGCTCGATAAAAGTTCGTAAAATATGCATATATCACCTGAAAAGTCAAATTTACCCCAATAAACTATATGTATATTTTCTTTTTAACTTAGCTTAAATCCCTTCTCCCCCAAACTTCTATGCTTTCCTAAAACTTGATTCTTAAAATTAATAAGTGTAAAAGGAGTCAAAATTATAAAATTAAAAAAGAAAAAAAAGAAACATATATCACCTGAAAAGTCAAATTTACCCCAATAAACTATATATATTTTCTCTTTAACTTAGCTGAAATCTCTTCTCCCCCATACTTCTATGCTTTCCTGTATCTCGATTCTTCAAGTTAATAGTCGTATAAGGAGCTAAAATTATAAGATTAGAAGAGAATAAAAAGAAAAAAATGAGAAAAAATAACTGAAAAAAGGAGAAAAAAGAATTTGTGAAGAAAACCTCATTCTCATCTCTCACATTACTGTCAAACTCATCATTTCCCTTTTTTCTCTCTTCATTCTTCTCCACTTTGTTATGAGTATAGTTTAAAATAGCATATTATCAAATTTTGAGATATCATGAGATAATTTGTGTGTTAAAAAAATCATTTTGAGGATAATTTTTGCGAGTTTTAACAAAAAAATTGCGATAATTTTTTATAGTTTTTCGATGATATTTCGATGAAAATTATATTTTCAATAAAATTTTGATGAAAATAGTACTTTTGATAATTTTTATGCTATTTCGATACAATTTTGATGAATTTTCGATGTAATTTTAATACTATTTCAATGAAAGTGGTATTCTCAGTGATAATTTGATAAAGTGGCACTTTTGATAATTTTCGATGCAAGTTCGATGAATTTTCGATGCAATTTCAATGATATTTCGATGAAAGTGGAATTCTTAGCAATATTTCGATAAAGTGGTATTTTTGATCATTTTCGATGAAAGTGGTATTTTTGATAATATTTTCAAAAATACCACCTCATTATCAAAAATACCACTTCATCCAAATTATATAGAAATTCTGTCGAAAGTTATCGAAAATCGCACTTTATCGAGTATTATCAAAAATACCACTTTTATCGAAATATCATGTATCAAAATTGCATCGAAAATTATCAAAAATGTTACTTTATCGAAATATTACTGAGAATACCACTTTCATCAAAATATCATGGAAATTAAATCGAAAATTTATCAAAATTGTATCGAAATGGCATTGAAAATCATCAAAAATACCATTTTCATCGAAATTGTACTAAAAATATAATTTTCATCGAAATATTATCAAAAAACAATCGAAAATTATCATAATTTTTTGTTAAAACTCGTAAAAATTAACTTCAAAATGATTTTTCAACACATAAATTACCTCATAATATCTCGAAATTTGATAATATGATGTTTTAAATCATATTCATAATTAAGTGGAGAAGAATGAAGAGAGAAGAGAGAGAAATGATGAGTTTGATGGCAATGTGAGAAATGAGAATGAGGTTTTCTTCTTAAATTCTTTTTTCTCCTTTTTTCATTTATCTTTTCTCATTTTTTTTTCCTTTTATTCTTTTCTGATCTTACAATTTCAGCTCCTCATACAACTATTAATTTGAAGAATCGAGATAGAAGAAAAGTCATAGAAGGTTAAAGAGAAGAGAGACATATAGTTTATTAGGGATAAATGTATCTTTTCAGATGATATATGCATATTTTATAAACTTTTATTGAGGAGAGCATATGAACCAAAATATGTCTAATATGTCTATTATGATGCATATTTGACCTAATTTCTCTTTTTTACTATGTGAGTGAACCTTTCACATTTTCAGAGCTTCATTTTTTTTTGACATGGCCTCAGCTGCCTGTGTCAACAACATTAGAATCTCACTGGGGAACTTTCTAGACTGCCTGCTGGCGACGACTTCCTACCTTTTGTCAGATGGCTCAGCCCTTGAATCTCCATTTGCGAGCCCCCCGACGATGATTTGTTGATCCTCACCAGTTACAGACGCTAGATTTGGAGTTCTCCACTACCGATTTCGAGTTTAGGCTTAAGGATATGGTTGTTAAGGACCATAAGAAAGAAGTGATCTCTAAAAAATGAACTGTGATTATGATTTCTCATTTAACAATCATCATCAGTACAATGGTATTTAAGCTCTGTTTTTATAACAGAGTTATAACAGAATGCTTAACAAAATGCTTACGTGTACAAGACTGTTACAACTACTTAACTAATCTATCTTATTCACTAACATTCCCCCTCAAACTCAGAGTAGAGAACTTCTCAACTCTGAGTTTGGCACGAAGAGAAATAAACCGAGCTGTAGTAAGAGCTTTAGTTAGTACATCAGCAGTTTGATCTTGAGATAGAACATGTCTGACATCAAGTTGCTTACTAACCACTTTCTCTCGTACAAAATAAAGATCAAGTTCTATATGCTTCGTTCTTGCATGTAGCACTGGATTAGCAGCTAACATCACAGTACTAAGATTGTCACACCAAACCACAGGAACCTTTGACTGTATAAGTTGGAGTTCAATCAACAAGGACTGAATCCATGTTAATTCAGCAACTAGATGAGCAAGACTCTGATACTCAGCCTCAGTACTCGACCTAGAGACTGTATGCTGCTTCTTAGACTGCCAAGACACCAAGTTTGGACCCAGGAAAATACAAAAACCAGTAGTTGATCTTCGATCATCCGGGTCTGATGCCCAATCCGCATCACAAAATCCAACCAGACTTAATTCACTACCTTTTCGCAGATGAAGACCATAGTCCAAAGTCCCTCTTAAATACCGCAGTATACGTTTTACAGCCTTCCAATGACTTTCCAACGGATTTTGCATAAACTGACAAACTCTATTAACTGCAAAAGCAATTTCGGGTCTTGTAATGGTAGTATATTGTAAAGCACCCACTAAACTTCGATACAACTGAACATCTGAGACAGGATCACTACCAAAAGCTGATAATTTCTCATTGCTCATCATAGGAGTAGGCAAGGGATTGGCATTCTGCATCTTTGCTTTGCAAAGTACATCTGTGATATACTTCTGTTGAGACAGAATAATTCCATCGGCAGTTTTCTTGACTTGAATGCCTAAGAAATAATCAACTTCACCAAGATCTTTCAAAGCAAATATCTTATGAAGTTGTGTAATCAAGTGAGTAACCAAAGATGTATCACTGCCAGTAACTAAAATATCATCAACATACACCAAAACTAAAGTAGAATGTTCAGATGTAATGCGAATGAATAAAGACTGATCTGACCGGGCCGAGACAAACCCGAGGTGAACAAGAACTGAACGTAACTTGTCAAACCATGCTCGTGAAGCTTGTTTAAGTCCATACAATACTTTATGTAACTTGCACACAAGATGATCAGTATTTGCAGCAACAAAACCAGCTGGTTGTTCCATGTATACTTCCTCCTGTAAATCACCATTAAGAAAGGCATTATTAACATCCAATTGCCTTATACACCAGCCACGAGATAGAGCAATGGTCAGAACAATTCGAATTGTCATTGGTTTAACAACAGGACTGAATGTCTCAGTGTAATCAAAACCAGCTTGTTGTAAGAAACCTTTGGCCACTAGGCGTGCTTTATACCTCTGAATACTACCATCTTGATTCTCCTTAACTTTGAAAATCCATTTACACCCAATGGCTTTTCTATGTGGAGGTAAGGGAACCAAAGACCACGTAGAATTCCTCATAAGAGCAAGAAATTCATCCGTCATGGCAGCTTTCCAATGAGGTTGGTGAAGAGCATCTTCAACACTTTGGGGTTCACTAGAGGTAAGATATACTTTAGGTTTAGAAATGCCAACCTTAGCTCGGGTGATTATAGGATGGGTGTTAACAGGTGGGACTGATTGATCAGCTGGACTAACAGAAGCTGAAGCAACTTGTTCCTCAACTGAAATTGCTGGTTCTACAGTAGGATCTGCTGGTGCTGGTGCTGGTGCTGGTTCGACTGGTTCTGTAGCTGAACATCCTGGTGTTGCAGTGTTAGGAACCAGACCACTATGTCTTGAAGACAACACAGGTGGGGCAGCACAAACGACAGAAGAAGGTGAAGGTGTTGAAACAGAAGGAACTAATTTGGAATAAGGAAAGCTGAGTTCATTAAAAATAACATCTCTGGAGATATAAAGTCTACCCGCACTATCTAAGCACTTATAGCCCTTATGATTCAAACTATAACCCATGAAAGTACATTCAGTTGATCTGTACTCTAATTTGTGCTTATTATATGGGCGAATATTAGGGTAGCACGAGCAACCAAACACTCTAAGAAAAGAGTAATCAGGTTTGGTTTTGGTTAAAACTTCAATTGGAGACTTTCCTTTAAGAACTGAGGTGGGTAGCCGATTGACAAGATAAACAGAAGTGCGAAAGGCTTCATCCCAGAACTTCAATGGAAGTGAAGCTTGAGCTAAGAGAGTTAATCCATTTTCTACAATATGCCTGTGTTTACGCTCAGCAACACCATTTTGTTGATGTGTAGTAGGACATGATAACTTGTGAATAATACCATTTCTTGCTAAAAAGTCAGTAAGAGCTCTATATTCACCCCCCAGTCTGATTGTAAAGCTTTAATAGAACAGGCAAATTGTAATTCAACCTGGGACTTAAAATTCAAAAAGGTTTGATAAGCATCTGATTTTTGACGAAGTAGATAAATCCAAGTATATCTAGAATAAGCATCAACAAAACTCATATAATATCTATATCCATTAGTAGAAATGATAGGAGCTGGACCCCATAAATCCGAGTGGATTAACTGTAATGGTTGACTATAGACAGTAGTAGAAGAAGAAAAAGGAAACTTATGAATCTTTCCTAAACAGCAAGCTTCACAAAACGAAGACACTTTATTATTGTAAGAAATATTACAATGAGAGAGTACAGTATGAATAATTTGTGCAGATGGATGACCCAATCTGTTGTGCCAAAGATCAAGTACATTATCGGAACCAAGCCTAGCATTCATACAAAAGGTATTGATAGGACTATGCGACTGAAGAGAAGAACTAGACAAAATAGCACAAGAAGAAGTAACAGGCTCGAGCTGAGATGGGCAGTGATCAAACGCATATAAGCCATTTTTAAGTTGTCCCTTCAGTAAAATTGCCTTGATAACCTGGTCCTTGACAAAACACAAAGTATGGTGAAACTCAAAGAAGACATTATTGTCATGAGCGAATTTTGACACACTAATAAGATTCTTAGTCATTTTAGGAACATGAAGCAAATTGCTTAAAGTAAGTAATTTTGACTGAAATGGAGAATAAAACTGAGAGTGACCAATGTGACGAATAGACAGACCTGCGCCATTACCAATATAGATCTGCTCAGGTCCAGTGTATTCAGCACGAGTCAACAAATTGTTAGCATCAGGTGTGACATGGTTTGTTGCACCAGAATCTGGATACCAACTGGAATCTTGAGCAGTATCAGGTGTAGCATAAAGAGCCATGTGTGCCATTTGAGCTTGAAGAGGAGGTCCAGAATTGAACCCAAATGTAGCACCAGAGTTGACACCAGAAAAAGAAGAATCATAACGATACCAGCAACTTTGAACCAAATGATCAACCTTACCACAAAGTTGACATTGTGGACGGTTGCCAGTATTATAGTGACCACGGCCACGCCCCCTGCCATGATTATATCCTTCTCGACCATTTCCAGGAAAAGAAGAACGACCTGGAGAGTATCCACGGCCTGAGTTTTGAGCAAACGAGGGCTTATATGACTGATTATTAGTTGGAAAAACACCATTGTTAAACCCTTTCTTGGTATTAGACTGAGCAAGATTCATGGAATTAGGATCAAAATCAAAACTCTTTTTGGTTTTCTCAACACGACTCTCATGAGCTAAGAGTAGAGCCTCAATTTCAGCTACTGTATACTCATCTTTGTGAGAGCTAATTGAGTAGATAAAAGTATCATACTCATCAGGTAAGCCATCAAAGATAGTTTGCAGATGATCACCACAGGAAACAAGATGCCCAACAGAGGCTAACTGATCAACAGTGTGCTTTATCTTTAGAAGAAATTCACTCAGAGAAAGATCACATTTCTTTAAATTCTGTAATTGAGTCTTAAATTGAGAGATTTTGGCTTTGGTCTGAGAAGCAAAGTATACCTGAAGAGCTTCCCAAACTTGTAAGGAGGTTTCACAGCCCACCATCCGAGTGAGAATGCCTTCAGACATGGAGGAAAGAAGCCATGAAAGTAGAAGCTGATCTTGCTATTCCCAGTCCAAGTATTCTTGACTGAACTTTTCGGCGGCTTCATCGGCAGCATCAGGAAACGGAGATGGACATCGAGAACCTTGAGAAACAAAACATTGAAGTTTGTAGCCTTTAATAGCAGCATTGACCTGTTGGCGCCATAGTAGAAAATTAGAGCTGTCGAGCTTAACAGAGATGGAGTGAGTAAAGGTGACCGGAACAAATCTCGCCGGAGATGAAGAAGAAACTGAAGAGGTTGAAGAATCGGTAGCCATGGTGATCGTCACTGCTCTGATACCATGTTAAGGACCATAAGAAAGAAGTGATCTCTAAAAAATGAACTGTGATTATGATTTCTCATTTAACAATCATCATCAGTACAATGGTATTTAAGCTCTGTTTTTATAACAGAGTTATAACAGAATGCTTAACAAAATGCTTACGTGTACAAGACTGTTACAACTACTTAACTAATCTATCTTATTCACTAACAATGGTTGCCATGCTTCTGAATAACATGCTCATGTTTGATGATATACTTGCCCCTCTGCAGCTTACGTTATTCAAACCTTCATCGGGACTTAACGCTGAGGATGATGAAGCTCCGCCGGAGAAATGAGGATACTGACCTTTTACATAGTTTCCTCCATAGAGCCAAGGCGTTCGAGTGGGTGGACGGAGTTATTAGGGTTAAAAATAATTAAACAATTAAATAATTAGTCAATTAAATTCAATGAATTATGGATAATTTGAGTTAAATTTAAATTGAATTTGATTAATATTTATATTTTCTTTTTTGAAAGGAGATGAATATTTGTATTAGTTTGATTTTATCTACTTTAATATCTCTATCTTTCCTTTAATTCATTGAACCTTCCAAAATTCCTAAGATTGCCCTTAAAAAAACCATCACGTGCACTGCTCATGTGATTTTCCATCCACAATTTGACACATGTTACTAATTGGGATGAGATTGCAACTAATTGGCAAATTTAAGTACTTAATTGCCAAGAAAAAGAGTTTAGATACCAAATTGCCAAATGACGATAAGTTTAGGAGGCATACATGCAAAAAACCCAAATATAATCCCTCAAAAAGTTTTCTTGACTCTGACGTGGCAGTTGGTACACAACCACAACAACAATACTCGAAATATTTTGGACCGAGATCTGACAGTTCTGTAACTTTTTGGGTTAAATTTGTCATTTTGGAATTCACTATTTTTTATGCTTCAGCTGCTCTCTTCCGAGACTTCTCCTTCTCCTTCTCCTTCACCGGTCTCACGCGCCGCTGCCGAAAGTGCCCGTCGGCCACCACTACTTTCCCAAATCTTCCCGTTTGATCTCGGGCACTCTCACTCTCGAGAACATTTTGAAACTATTTCTTCTTCTTTATTATATATATATGTATGTATATACATACTTCTTGCAAAATTACGCTCAGAGGCATGATATGGTAGCATCGGAGATATATTACAAAGGTTGAAAATTTATTGTCGTTTGAAGCATCATTCGAAGGAAACGACGAAGATGGGTCTGAAGTTCCGACCCTTATCTGAAAAATCATTAATAAAGGGAAAAATTTTCCCGAGAAGAAGAGAGAATTTTAGGCCTCTTTCTTCAGTTGGTACCTCAACGAGTCCCAACTCAGACACACTCGACGTTTCGGTAGTTTCGGAGCTCATAGAGAAGCAACAATGGTCGAAGGTGAAAACCCATCTCAGAGACTCGAATCCCATCAAGCTTCTTCACCATTTGATGGAATCAGAAGTTGACCCAGAGCTCATTTTCAGGTACTTCAACTGGTCCCAGAGAGACCTTAATGTTTCATACTCGCTTGAATTGACTTGTAGACTCTTACATTCACTAGCACATGCCAAACAATACTCGAAAATTAGAGCTTTCTTAGATGGGTTTGTTAAGAAGAATAAGGAACACTCTAACTTCACAATTTTTCACTCTTTGTCTATGCGTGACGATGCTCGAGTTTGCACAAATTCAATCATAGTTGATATGTTGGTGTTGGCATATGTTAAAAATTCGAAGACCCGTTTGGCTTTTGAGGCCTTTAAGCGAGCTGGTGATTATGGGTTCAAGTTATCTGTGTTATCATGTAATCCATTGTTGTCTGCTTTGATTAAAGACAATGAAATTGGGTATGTGGAGTACTTGTACAAGGAGATGATAAAGAGAAGGATTAAGGCTAATTTATATACTTTCAATATCGTCATTAATGGGCTATGTAAAGTTGGGAAATTGAATAAGGCAGGAGATCTCATTCAGGATATGAAGGCCTTTGGAATTTTGCCAGATGTGGTTACTTATAATACTCTTATTGATGGATATTGCAAGATGGGGAATATGGGAAAGATGTATAAAGCTGATGCTGTTTTGAAGGAAATGGTTGCTAATAAAGTTTGCCCAAATGAGATTACCTACAATATATTGATTGATGGATTCTGCAAAGATGAGAATGTATTGGCTGCAATGAAGGTGTTCGAGGAAATGCGACAGCAGGATCTGAAACCTAATGTGCTCACCTTCAATTCATTGATCAATGGGCTATGCGTTGAAGGTAAGCTTGAAGAGGCTTGCGAGTTGCGGGATGAAATGTTCGGTTTCGGTTTGAAGCCGAACGTCGCTACTTACAATGCACTTATCAATGGATTTTGCAAGAAGAAAATGATCAAGGAAGCCAGAGAGTTGCTTGATGATATTGGAAAACAAGGCTTACTGCCGAATGTTATAACTTACAATACTCTAATTGATGCGTACTGTAAGAATGAGATGATGAACGAAGCATTTGTTTTACTAAGTGTAATGCAGGAAAAAGGCGTTTTCCCGAGTACTTCAACTTATAACTCCTTAATTGGGGGTTTCTGTAGACAAGGAAATATGGAAAAAGCAAGAAAGCTTTTAGATGAAATGCAGGACAAGGGTACGAGAGCTGATCTCATAACATATAACATACTAATTGATGCACTTTCTAAGAAAGGGGAGACCAGAAACGCTACAATAATCTTGAAGGACATGTCGAAGGAGGGTTTGAATCCAACTCACTTGACATACAATACGTTAATCGATGGCTATTGCAGAGAAGGTAACCTGAGGGCTGCATTGAATGTGAGAGCGCAGATGGAAAAAGACGGTAAGCGAGCGAATATAGTAACGTTTAACGTGTTGATCAAGGGATATTGTGAGAAGGGCAAGCTTGAAGATGCAAATGGACTTCTTAATGAGATGTTGGAGAAAGGTTTAGTCCCAAACCGAACTACTTATGAGATTGTAAGAGAGGAAATGATGGAAAAGGGTTTTGTTCCTGATATAGAAGGACATCTTAGTTATGTTTCTGGCAGCTGATGAAAATGAGAAATAGGAGTGTTGGAGTTGTCTCTGTATCATCCGTCACCATATTCAATAAAAGTTTCTGAGAGCCATGAATATACAGAGGTGTTAGGTGTGCATAAAGATATGAATACAAGAATGCTTTCCTACCGTGAGTCTTACAAACTGTCGTGGAGAGGTACAAAAACGACATGTTGTTTTATAGACTCCAACTGACTCGTCGTGTTTTATTATCAAAAGTCAAAACCTAAGAAAGTATTATAAGAATATACTACATGTCGTTCACGGCATTGGTTCAAACTTGGGGAACTTGACATGGATAATAGTATTTTCCGATAACATCACTTTTTTAAAGATTGTTTTGAAAAATGACTTTTAGTAGTTCTGTTATCATAAAATTATTACTCTTTTTGGACCAATCAATGATCATAGAACACTGTCACATTACCAGAAAAATCAAACTAGAAAAATCGATTTTGTTTTTAAGGAAACTCTTGGAGGATGTTATAAATCCATCACCATTTGGACTATTCACATTTAATTTCTTTTGCATCACAAAAATAATTTTAAATAATTATGTTGTTGCTTTATATTCCAAAAAATATCCAATTTTGTACATCACTATTTTCATTTTTATGTTTAATTTTCAAGGTAAAAAGAATTTAAAAATAAAAAATATTACTGATGTACAGTATTTTAGAGAGCTATAATTAAAGGCCAATTGGGGCTAGCTCAGTTGGTCCAAGGTTTGAGGGTTGTGTGTGTGTGTTTGGGGGGGTCAGGGGTTCAAAACCTTGGTAATGTGTGTGTGTCATTTTCTTTTAATTTGTAGTAAGTGGTGGTCATTAGTTAAGCCCCACTTTTATAAAAAAAAAAAAAAGAGAGCTATAATTAAAGATCTAAAGATATGAAAAACCTATAATTAAAAATCTAAAGATATGAAAACAAAGAATTATACTTTTCTTTTAATCAAAGAGGAGTTTTGTCAAACGACACAAAATATGCTAAAGTTATATAAACGCCATAAACATATTATGCTATAAAGGGGCAAAATGTTGCAGATTTGTTTTCTGTCTTTTAAAGTAAGGTAAGTAAAAATGATACAGTAGTAAATCAAAAAACTAAGGCTCATATATATATATATGGTTGCCAATCCAGTAGGTAATTTTTTTTTTTTTTTTACCTATATATAAGTTTTTTTTTTTAGCCATTGGATCAATCATCTAATGGTAATCTAACGGTTATAATGAAGTACATGAAAATACGTGCATTGTTAATGTTATTTCTCTCTCTTACTTTTTAATATAAAAAAATATGCAAGAAAAATTTTCATTAGCCAAAATGATACCTATGTATAGGTAAAAAAAAAAAAAATACGTACTGGATTGGTGCCATATATATATATAATTGGAGTGAATTTTTTTTTTTATCGCATGGTGTGTTTCTTTTTCATTTTTTTTTTGAAAAAAAAATCTATTTAATTCTCAATATAAATATATATATATATATTTGTATTTTGGATCTTTCTCTAAAATCCCCCTTTTTGGATCATCTTACTCCACCATTATTTTTGTGGTTGACTTTGAAGGATGAAAATGTAACTTTATTTTTTTTTTTAAAAAGGGACTTCTCAACCCATACAATTTTTTCTAAAAGGAAAAATCCACTATCATTTAGTGTTAAAAATTATAAACAAGTTTGATGAGTAAATCAATGAATCAAAACTCACATTAATAATGCACATAGCTCATCAACAACATCAAATAAAATATAAAACAAAATCCATTGAATATGAGGTATATCAACAAAGAGAAAATTAGAGTTACCTGCAAAATCCATTAAATTTGAGGCATATCAACAAAGAGAAAATTATAGAGTTACCTCTTAGGCTTTCCAAGAACTTGCATCATTCATCTTCTCCAAGATCAACTTACAAAATCAAGAAGAACAATAAGGGTACAAGAGGGGTTATGAGCTCTCCTCACTTCTTTCTCTCTTTCTTATTCTCATCACACACCACAATAAATACTAAGTATCTATATAAAAAAAAGTTGGTTGGAAGAGGAGTCATGGAGCCCAATGGACTGGCCACGACATTATGAATGAGGGAGTCCATAGGTCTCTTTCTAGTTAATAAGCAAATGTCCATCCCATTATGGCCCAAATAGTAATACCATACATAGTTAAAATATAATCATATAGTATACTTTAATTGTGACATTATAGTGAGTTGTCAATAATTATACTAGTTCATACAAAATATTCCAATATTCTCTCACTTGGACTGTATAATCATATAATAAATACTCACTTAATCATAATATTTCTAAATATAAGAAGCTCTTATAAACACATATAGCCAAGCTAATCATGTACAATACTGAATCGATATGATATAAGTATCATACATAATCAGGCACTAGAGATTTATAAAGCATGATGACAACACTTACACATGGATCTACCAAACAATACACATATTGAGACTAAAACCAAATGGCTCTAACTAACATGTCACTTATCAAATAAATATATATGTACACATCATAAATAGTGACTAGGATCCATATCATGTATGTGTTATATAAAATATAAGTAATTCATATCAATCAACAATATATCCATTATACGATAAACTCCCACTAGCTCAATATAATTAAGGCTCCTAATAATCTCACATAGGACACGTATTCTCAAAACGCACATAAGGACAGTTTTTGCCTAGTGAATTTATCAACATGTTGTATGTAGGCATGTACCTAATAGTAATGAGGAATTCTATAACTTTCTCTCTAACCAATAAGAATTGTATATCAGTATGATTAGAGCTAATAGTGCTCTTAAAGTTTCGAGAAAAAGATATAATTGTGTAATTATATTCATAAATGTTTCAGTAACCTTAAAATAGAGTCAACTACTCTAAATACTAAAGCAAAACTCCATAGTCATATTGCACAACAAGTAGCCTTATAATACACCACAAAACTCTACCTCGATAGGTGAGGTACCCGCGAGTGTTCAACTGACACTAAATCCCAAAAAAACTCATCTATAAATGTCCAATTGACACTAAATTGTAAAATAGCTCCTCCTACCATCATAACAATATAAGCATGAACGAAACTTTTATCATCCATGCATTCTACAACCTCGGTGTCACAAGATCTGACTATGTCCAAATTATTGATTTGCCGATCAATCAATCATAAGATAAAATCCTAAATACCTAAAAGGATCACTCAAGTACCTAACTAGCATATTCATAACAAATAACAAGATCATGGCATGTACATACTTAAGTATATATGTAAGGCTACTAACAATAGATGCATAGGGACTAATCTCATATGATCTCTCTCAATATCATCTAATAAATTTTTGGCCTTTCATAATATGTCACGTTTCAAAATTAATGCTTTCTAAGGAGAACAAAATCATAAACTAGATCTCTTTAAAGAACTTGATCAATGTTGATTTTTTGAGATAATCCAAAATACTATTAGTGCTATCATAAAGAATATTATATATCTGGAGTATACGAGGTTTCTTCGAGATTCTTCATATCTGTATGGAATATTAACAATTATTTGTCTCAGATGTTAGGTTAGAATCTTTAAATGCGAGCATAATATCATTAACATATAAAGCTATAAATATGTAATCGCTCTCACATGACGTTCACATTTGTACATTGATCAACACCATTTGTCAAAACAGATTAATAATGACAAACTCATCAAAAATTGTAATACCACTATTTTGATGCCTATTCCGATCTTCAAGTAGAATTATAGATCTGATAAACCAGGTGTTTATTATCAATTACCTCAAAAACCAAAGGATTGAGCCATATAAATACTCAAGATTCAATTAAAATTATAGTTCTCACATCCACTTGATGAAGTTCTAATTCAAAACGGCACTAACAACCATAAAATTAATAAGGTATCTTTAGTGGAAGCTTGTAAGAAGACATCTCCATAATCAATTCTTCTCATTTGTTAAAACTTTTAGCCAGATGTCTTGCTTATATCTTCCACATAAACCTCATAATTACACTTAGTCTTAGATACTTATATTCATCTAATGGGTTAATAATCATTATCTAATTTTACCAAGCCCCACATTTCAATATGGTGTGGAATTCATCTACTATTCTTGGTATCATCCAAAATAAGGATTAAGAACTATTAATGACTCACTGGTAGATAATCATATTAATCAATATCAAACTCATGCTTATGCTAATAAACTATACAATCTCCAAATGTCGCAGGTACATTAAACCTCTGGGACCTCATCAGAAATATACACCTCTATTTATCCATATATGAAGTATTTAGTATCTTCAGATTGATTGTATAACACGAGTAACTATATATTCGGGTCAATCATTGGGCCAACAATCCCAATACAAATAACAAAAAATGGAGATAATAACCTGACATATTCCTCATCAAATAAATCTCCCATAGCCCCTAATTTGTACCAAAATTATCAACAAAATTAACAGCTTTATCTGACTCAATCATCATGGTGGTATAAGACGGATAATCAAATCTAGAATACTTTTACCATATATGATAACTCTTGAAGCAAACACTCATGGTCATTTATCGATCCTCAACTTACTTGTATCACATCATATTAAGGAGCGTGTGATTTATATCTTTTTGTAACACAATAATATCTAGGAGATCCAAGTATTGTACATAATATGCATCAATACCATATTCCTAAAAATACCTTACAAATGGCATGGACTATGTTTTGTCTTATTACATCTCTCATAATAATCACCACTAGCGTCAGAATTAATTATTTTAATTCATCTTCCATAAGTTAGACCTTTAGATAACAAGAGCAATCATCCATAAAGATACAAAGTTCATGTAGTAAGCATGTGCACAACAATCTTGGATAGGAAACTTGTAATATACCATATAAATTCTACCACCAATCTTTCTGTTAAAAAAAAAAAAACCCAGAATTGTAACCCAATCCTTATACCACAGTATGATTTTAGTCTCTTAAACACGTAGAACCTTCAATGATATAATTTATTTTTCAATTCTAAAAAAAGAAAAATATCACAGTCACCTAAAATTAGACATCAAAGTCAAGTGCCTCTAGGTCGAGGACATGTAGACAAGTTCATGTAAATCCTAAAAGAAAAATATCTGTAATCATAATCTAACTATCCCCAAGATGTCAACTTCAAGATAATTCGGTTTACTAAGTACACATGTTATTCTAAAACTAATTGGAAACTTTATTCCCATCAATACCATTCTTTATATCATCCTTTCCCTGACAAACATGGTTGTTAACTCATCTATAATTGATTACTACTTATAGTGATCAAGTCTTATCTTTAATCAATTACTTCTTCTGAGCATCGTGACTTAATGTAATCGAAACAAACTAGAGATGGAAGAGTTCTCACAATAATCCATATTGATTCCTATAAGCTTCAACAATGAAAAATCACCTTATCAATATAATCTCTAATTCCAGTAATATCATTACAAGATGTGGAACCCAGAATACTCAAAGTATAATCATCATTCTAGGAAAAAATATTTAAATTTCTTGCCAATAACATAAAGAAATTCTTTAGCGATCTTAACCTCAACAATGCTATCACAAATTGATTATTTCATGTAACACCTCATTAACCTCAAAAAATACCTCTTTAAATTCTCCCACTCATCATAGAGTTTCATGGTATCAACTAACTATAAATAGTCGATTTATGAGTTTTACAAACTCACAAGGCCTAGTCTATTTAAATTATTACCCTTAGTGTGAGATCTATGTCATCAAACATAATAGTCCCATTCAGTTAAAACAACAGAGTTACAAAGATTGTTTAAAGCTAGCAGAAATAACCAAGAGTAGTATCACTAATATACATGTAAAACCAAGATTATGGTATTTGCTCTTTCTTCCAACTTTCCTAATGATCTAATCAATAACACGATTATTGTGTACTAGAGTCCCTTAAGTAAATAAAGACTCATTTGCAGGTACGAATAATATACTAAATACTACAACTAAATGCATCTATTCACTACTAACAGGATAGAAAAGATTGGACGGTTTATGACATTCAATGCACTTCCTTCACCAATCTAGGTATCCTACCAAACAATAAAATTATCGACAAGATAATTTAGATATCCATATGTACCTTAGTATTAATCGTGAACAATCAAGAGAGAATAAACAATAATAATCACAATTTTTCCATCAATAATCTAACATGTTCAACTCACGATAGGTAAGTATAAAAGTATTCAAAATTGTTTACAATCTCATAATATTCAAACAAGACCAATCATGCATTTATATTATCAAATAAAAATAATCACAATAATGCATCAAAAAATGAGCAATAATTAATCACAAATTATCCATATAATATGCCAACATTTATTTGTATTATAATAAATGAATTTCTAAGAAACATAACATGATATGTAATGACATGATATGGTATAAATATGCTCAAAATTGGCCTAAAGTGAGAATATAATAATTAAAGTAACCAAACTCGACAATTTGATATGCTCACAAAAGGCGAGCACATAAGAATTTATTATTGTTATCATCTCACAATTAATTATGCAATACAATATAAAACAATATAAAATAAAATTCATGGCATAAAATTACTAAAATATGTATATAATCATGTACGATATTAAAATATCAATATTTACATATAACTAAACATGACATAAGACTACCAGATATGTATATAATTATGCCCATGAATTAATTTATTCAAAACTGTGAGATAAAATTTTATAACATGTTTAAAATATGTGTGACAATATAATAAAAGATTTTATAATGGCCAAAATCAACAAATAATCATACAAATAATTAGAAAATAAAAAAATAGAGCAACATGGCGAAAATCTATAAATGAAAAAACTATTCATGCGTCCCTATGCATCCTAGGAAGCTTTGTTTTATTTTTTTGGGAAAAATCTGGGCCTAAAAAATGACATGTCGTTTTGGGCTAAAAAATAACATGTCATTTTGGCCCTGGAGACATGTCATTTTAATGATAAACTACATGCCCAGTGCTTGTAAACGACATGATCCTCTTCTAATTCTCGGTATCAAAATAAGCCCGCACTAATAAGTCGACACGAGCACAACTTGATTTTAAGCCGATACGATACGATTAGTAATCGTACCTAACACGACATAACACGATTAATAACTGTGTCCGGACCGACACGATACGATAAGTAAATGTATTCTGGCCGGTACGACACATGCACGATTAAGAAAAATAATTAATTTTTAAAAATATACTTAGTTTATTTTTTTTTAATTTTTGGGCATAATTTTAATACAATAAATGTAAAAAAAAAATAGAAAAATTAAGTTATTTTCTAAGTAAAAATAATATATATTATAAATATTATGCCAATTCTAATTTTTTAAACCAAAAATGTTTCAAAATTTAATAAGTTTGAATCAAAGAGATTAAGAATCTAAGGCAAAACTCATATCTAATAGAAAATCCTTAAAATATTAAGAAAAAAAATACAGTTTAGGTATATGCCAAACATAACTCTTGAGTTATACATTTTTATATAATTTGAATAGGTATCAATTTAGTTGTAATCTACTTTAACTATTGAACTTAAAATTAATTATCGTGTCTCACATACACTGTAAAATTTTCAATTTAGATTTGTTTTTAATATAAGAATTATCTCAATTTTCAAATAATTTCTTTCTATTACATAATAATTAACAATTCATAATTCATATACTTAAAAGGAAATACGTCTAATAGTATTAAAACAACTAAATTTGAAATAAAAAAATAATAACGAGCACGATAATAGAATAAGAGTAATAAGAGTTTGAAAATATAAATAATTAGGCTTAAAAACATATATGAAATAAAAAATGGGCAAGGTTAAGTACAAAAATAACATAATAAAAAATAAGCACGACTAGGTATGAAAATAATATAATAACTAAAACGGGTGCAATTAGTACGAAAATAACATAATATCGGAAATGAGCACGATTTGGCGTGGAAAATAGCCCAATAATGGAAATAGGCATGATTAGGTATAACAATAGCATAATACTAGAAATGGGAACAATCAAGCACGAAAATAGATAAGTACGATAATGACACATTAATGACACAAATATGACGCGAAATCGGGCACGGGCATATGCACATGTGCAGGCATGACACAGGCACAAGCATGTAACGTACCGAGTACGACATAACACGATTAGTAATTGTGCTCAGGTCGATATGGCACAATTACTAATTGTGCTCGAGCTAGCATGACACGAAGTACAAATGTGCCGTAGCTAAATATATCTGAACTGGTACAACCGGCCTAGTTAACATCTCTACTTCTAATTACCAAATGACATGTCGTTTTTCGCCTGACAGAGGCTAAAAGATATGGCGTTTATCTCGTCACTGACCTCTAGCAGGTGGGATCTGTCCTAATTCGAACCTGTTTGACCCGATCCAACCATTTCTTGACCTTCGATGCTTCATTTTTGACAATTCTTAAGGGGTTTTGTTCCAAATTTCATTTTCTTTTGATTTATGGCATTTATTTGCCCCAAGCAGCTTAAATTTTTGAGTTTTGTGGAACAATTTTTACCATTTTTAAACCTTTAAACAACCAAGAAAATGGCCAAATAAATCTACAAAACTTAGCAAGAATATTACTCATAACTCATATTCAACATTTCTAAGATAATCTCTCATTAATTTTAGCCAGAATTGGATTTTTAGAAAAATGGTATGAACCTAAGAACAACAACAAAAAATCTGAAAATAATGCTTAAATATTTGATAACCTCAAATCAAATGGAACAAGCTAATAATACCATTTGTTGAAAATTATAAGTATGTTTGATGAGCAAATCAATGAATCAAAACTCACATTAATAATGTACATAGCTCATCAAAACATCAAATAAAACATAAGACAAAATCTATTGAATTTGAGGCATATCAACAAAGATAAAATTAGAGAGTTATCTCTTAAGTTTTCCAAGATCTTGCATCTTTCATCTTCTCCAAGATCAACCTACAAAATCAAGAAAAACAATAGGGGTACAAGAGGGGTTATGAGCTCTCACTTCTTCCTCTCTTTCTCATTCTCATCACATAAAACATTAGATAACAAATATCTATATAAACAAAATATGGTTGGAAGAAGAGTCATAGCCCAATGAGCTGGCCAAGATATTATGAGTGAGAGAGCCCATGGGCCTCTTGCTAGTTAGTAACAAGTATTCATCCCATTATGGATCAATTAATAATACTACGTATAGTTAAAATATAATCATATAGTTGTCTATAATATGCATTAATTGTGATATTATAGTAAGTTGTCAATGATTATATAAGTCCATACAAAATATTCTAATATTTAGGTGAATTGAGGCCAGCTCAATTGGTCTAGGATTCTTGGAAATATGTGGGAGAGAAGGGAATCGAATCATACTTAGAACAATTTATATATAAATTTCATAATAAAAGAAAAAAAAATTCTATTATCGTTTAGACTATGCACATTCAAAATCATAGTAAGTGCATTTAACTATTAGTTTATACGGCATGTGTACCCCTGAATTTGTTATGGATTGACAATGTGGCCTCTAAACCCTTTTTTTTCTTGGCAATTAGCACTCTAAATTTGTAAACTAGTAGCAATTGACACTATTAAGTTAATGGGTATTAATTGATAATAGAAGTGATCCTGTAACATATTTTTAAAGGGCATTATTAGGTATTTTACATTGCCAAAGACTGAAAGAGAAAATTTTGAGGGATTTTGGGAGGAAAACAAAAATTTTAAAATTTAAACTAATTCAAAACTAGTAAGGTTTATTTATTTTTTTTTTCTGAATTAAAGAAACCAAGGTTGCCTCTAAAAATATTAAAACCCAAATAATTCGTCCAAAAAATATTTTCTAAATTTGTGTAATTGGAAGAGAAAAAAAAAAAAATTCTCTTCAAGAAAAGCCAAGCAGTAATCCAGTTTGATCCAATGTTTTGTGTACTCGGGTCAATGTTAACAAACATAATCATGTCATTTATCTTCATTTGGTAATATTGTGCTTCCCTGTCTTACTAAAGCTTTTATTGTCGCACCAGTTGCAGAATGAAGGATGTATATTCCCTTCTAATGCATTGATAACAATCATCTAATAGCAGTTATCATTTAAGCAAAAAAAAAAAAAAAAAAATTCACACAAAAAATAAAAAGGAAAACCCCAGCTCTGTTGACAGTAAACGAAGATCTACCATTCTCCAGTAACACTCCCCACTCATCGGTGACACATCGCCGGATTTAGCTGTCATACGTTCTTGTTTCTATAGCTGACAAGACGAAACTGTTGTTCTCATGACTCGGCCGCGTGCCATGGCTCCGTGACTGAAGCCATTGTTCTAGAGTGTTAAGAATTAAGGAATAATAATCGACAAAACAATAAAAATAAGAACACATAGATTTAAGTGGAAAATCTTAATTGGGAAAAATTACTGACAGAAGAAGAAATTTCACTATGTCGAAAATAAGATACAAAAATTAGAGTATTACACGACTAAGCCGAAATATATATAGGAAATCCTGAAATCTTAAAATATATACGTATACGAAAGCTCTACGGAAAAATTGGCTTAATAAAACAGGTCCATATGTCGCAAAAAATTCTGCCAAAAAATTCACGATAAATTCCGATCTCTCGACTTCTACCACAGATCTCAAAAAATTATTCCAATTACAAAAAGTGCTACATATGTCGCATCGCGAAACTTTCAGATTGGGGCAAGCAGAATTCGAGTCACGAACTCTAACGCAGAGCCTTCTTCAAGCCATCAAGATTCGATTCTTTACATTGCAAAGATCCACTACCTCATGTCTATCCATGAGTAGTCCTAGGCCGAGTAGTGGAAGCCGAATGATTCTTTTTCATATGGGTTTGAATATTTTTTATTAATTACTTAATTTAAATTGATCTAGCTAATTTTATTTAGTTTTCAATTTTAGGTAATATTTTGTTTTTCTGGAATATTAGTTTAAATTTTGAAATTTAAAACTTTTTATTTTCATTTCTGAAAAAAAGAATTCCTATTTTCCTTCTAAAATCCCTTTCTTTTATTATATTTTCACTCATTTGACAATATAAAATACCAATAATGCCCTTAAAAAATGTGTCACATAACCACTTCTGTTATCAATTTAACACCCATTAACAAAATAGTGTCGATTGCTACTAGTTTACAAATTCAAGGTGCTAATTGGCAAGAAAAAAAGTTTAGGGGCTACATTGCCAATCCACGATAAATTCAAGGGATATGCATGCCAAAAACTCTTTTAGTAATTCACACCCAAGGGTGGCAATGTAGTCTAAAAAGAAAGAAAAGTATCGTTGAACTTTCCCAAAATCTTATATGTGGAGATGTCAATGTGGGCTGAGCTTTGTGGGTCGGCCCACATTTCGAAGAAAAAGTACGATACCGGTTTGGCTTGGCCACAATAATATGGGCCTGTGCTGACCCGTTACATATAATAGAAATTGGGATGGGCCTTAGTAATAAACCCATTGGTCTGGCCTAGTCTGGCAGCCCGACCCACATTTCTGCAGCTCCACATTTAGTCATTTTATATATAATTTTAAATATATTTCTTAATTAAAATTTAAAAAAATCTTAATTAAAAATTTTTATTTATATGCTTTTAATGTTATTTATTTACTTATTTTTGTTTATTTTCAATTTATTCTAATTTTAAAAGAATATGAATGAGTTTTAGGCTCATATTTTTGCACACATAAGTACATATTTAAAATTTTAAAACATAGAACAACAACGAAATTAGGCCTATATTTTGACCTATATTCAACCCGTATAAGTACAGTCCACTTAAGCATAATCTACTTAGATCCGCACAAAATATGAGCTAAGCATGTAGGCCATGCCGGACCCATTAATGAAAATACGAGTCAGGCCGGCCCAGTATAAAGCCTGTGTGACCTATCAAATATACGTCACGATCCACCGACATGTCGTTTCCTTACATCACGATCGAGATCGACATGTCGTTTCCTTTTACAAGTTATGTGCAATATCGAAACGGTGCGTTTCCTGCGGTGACCGGGCACAGGAGAAGGAGATTCTTCCTGGTTTCTTCCTAGGAGGATCAAATATTGAGTCAGAGACCCAGAGAGACCTCAGCGAGCGAGAATTTTATGGGGTTGAAGAAGATTCTTCCCTCTAACCCAAGCTTTCTAAAAGCTTCAATTCTCCTGNAAATATTTTTATTTATATGCTTTTAATATTATTTATTTACTTATTTTTGTTTATTTTCAATTTATTCTAATTTTAAAAGAATATAAATGAGCTTTAGACTCATATTTTAGCACACATAAGTAAATATTTAAAATTTTAAAGCACAAAACAACAATAAAATTAGGCCCATATTTTGACCTATATTCAACCCATATAGGTACAGTCCACTTAGGCATGATCTACTTAGATCCGCATAAAATGTGGGCTAAGCATGTAGGCCGTGCCGGACCCATTAATGAGAATATGAGTGGGGAAATTAGACTTTATACGGTAATTTTGAAAAAAATTTGAAAAATACGGTGGCTTAAATTTTTTTAAGGTGCGGTACGGTTTTTATTAGATAAATATCATTTTTTAAAAATTATTTAGAAAAATACCATTTTTTAAAATAGTAACTAGTTTCTGGTAACCAGTTTCCAGAAACTGGTAACTAATAACTAAAAGTATTTATAACTGGTATATAACTGGTAACTAGTAACCAGTAACAAGTTTCCAGAAACTAGTAACCAGTAACTATTTTTTAAAAATGGTATTTTTTTAAATATTTTTTAAAAAGTGATATTTTTCTAATAAAAACCGTACGAAAATTTGAAAAAAGTCTGAGTTCCGTATTTTTATAATTCTTTTAGTTTTTTATGCGTAAAAGTGATAAAAACCCAATATGAGTCAGGCCGGCCCGTACAAAACCCGTGTGACTTATCAAATATACGTCACGATCCACCGACATGTCGTTGCCTTACATCACGATCGACATGTCGTTTCCTTTTACAAGTTATGTGCAATATCGAAACGGTGCGTTTCCTGTGGTGACCGGGCACGGGAGAATGAGATTCTTCCTGGTTTCTTCCTCGAAGGATCAAATATTCAGTCAAGAGACCCAGAGAGACCTCAGCGAGCGAGAATTTTATGGGGTTGAAGAAGATTCTTCCCTCTAACCCAAGCTTTCTAAAAGCTTCAATTCTCCTG